>WNWK01003578.1:50000-162729 GCA_009830355.1 Cherax destructor
ACCTCTATATAAGGCATTACATAACTCACGTATATCCATGTACGTGAGGGAGGAGCTAACATTATTGGGTTATTATCTTTAAATTTAAATATTTTGTGTTTTAAAATAAAATTTTGATGTTAACTTGAGGATAAAAGTCAGATAATAATATCAAGAGTCTATTGCGTATCTGGAAGGATTTGTTCCCGCAGTAATTAGAAAATTTAAAAAATTACTAGGTCTAGTATCAGGTGTCCCAGGCGCCAACTTAAGAATTAAGTGGTCTACCAACTAACCAATATATAAAATTTAAAAGGAAACCATTATTGGATAACCACTCAAACTCTCAATGTTTTTTCTAAATAATTGTGTTTTGCACAAGAGCGTGAAGGTCTACCACTCTGTGTATTCCCACACATAGCAACACATTTTATTATTTCGCAGTTTTGTTTTCAATGAAACACTTGATAAATGCAGGTTGTTAGTAGTGTGACTCCACTCATTGAAATCATTGCAATAAAGCAGCAAGGAGTCAATCAAGAGTACCATGTAATAGACTAACTTTAAAAAGCTTCTAAGTGACCTAACGTTGTCTAGATTATTTAAGTCTGTATGAAGTTGGTAGAGTCCAGGTCCCTCCCAATAGGAAAAGATATTCATAACTAACAGAAGATAAAAAGATAATGAAACAAATATACAGGGTGGAGAGGATACAAGTGAGAGATGTAGAAATGGGAAGATGAAACAATGAAGGGTCTCGGGGATTAGGAACTGGGAATGTGGAGTTTTTCAGTATCCTAAACAAGATATGATGTCTGTTGAGTTAGTGTCTGACAAGTCTTGCCAGTTGATATGATCCTCTTCTTAATAAATTTATTCATAATCCTTTATCACACTGTTATCTACCTTACCACTCTTCATTCATCTCTCCTCATTAGGAACCTGACCTACACTCACGCAACAATCCTTCCCTCCTACCCTCGTCCTCTCCCTCCTTCCCTCCTACCCTCGTCCTCTCTCTCCCTCCCTCCACAATCTTAATTCTCTGTATAATTAATAAATCAATTGCTACCACTCTCACATTTGTTATAACAGTTATTGTTCATTGTGTCTCACCTTGTTTCTCCTCAGATATGTGAAGCCGTCGAGATTGTCTTCCTGGTACTGGAACTCATAAAAGGTAAACAACAATTACATCTCTACAACGGTACAACACAGGGGAGTAGCAGGCGCCATTATGTGTAAATTCTTTGTAACAGATTGAAGCGGTTAAGAAGCCTCAGGTGTGTAACTTATCATAGAAAAAATAGTAAAACATGGAAGAGTTTCTTCAATAAAGAGAAAGGCAGATCAAGTTTAGTAATAAATGTTATTGCTGTTGCCATTATTATTATTGTTATTAATAACTATTATTATTATTATTATTATTATTATTATTATTATTATTATTATTATTATTATTATTATTATTAACCATTATTATTATTATTATTATTATTATTATTATTATTATTATTATTATTATTATTATTATTATTATTATTATTATTATTATTATTACAATTATTAATATTGTTGCTGTTATTATTATATATTATAATAAGTAGTTAGACTGTTGGGTTTAGTCCTGACTCTTTCTCTTCTACTTCAGCTCTTCCTCTCACCGGCTATTCTTCTTCTGTCCCCACTTCCCCCTCGCCCCTAGTGGGTCCTTACCTGAGAGTCTGAACTGAACTATTATATATGCGGAAACCTATACGTGTGTGGGGGTCATACAGCGACTGGAGGAATGGGATGCAATCAGATTCAATCCAAGGAAGGGCAGGACATGTCCAGTACCTTGTATCTGGCACCTTTCACCGGCGTCAAGGAACCTTTCTTGAAGGGAAAGTGATCGATTATCGTGTTTATTTATGTTGTGCATAACTCACACGAGTTCTAGCTGCAGGTCAGTTGCACAATGTGTGGAGGGAACCTAGAAAACTTATCTAAACACTGCCTAAAGAAGCTTAGAGAGTTAACCAGTGTGCTTGACGCAAGCTAGAGAATTCACCAGTGCCTGTCACCGTAAGAAACTTCACCACTGTGTCTGATGAACTAGAGATTTCTCAGTTCCACACTGAGTAATTAGGGTCTGGTTTTGATGGTTAGACCTTTGTCTGCCTCAGAATCTTGTGGAATAGACAAACCATAGACGTCTTCCTCTTGAATAAACTACAGATGTCTTCCCTTTGGATGAGTAACTTTAAAAGAGTAAGTTGTGGACCCATTTTCCAGATATATGGAAAAATTCTTAAGACAATTGCCAGATATGTCTTTAGAATGTTAAGTCATTTACAACATATCGAAGTCTGACCGAAGTTTTGATAACTGTTATGTCACTAATGTTAAGTTTGTCAGGTTTTTACTACAATATCAGTAGTTGTCTTCCTGGCACTGGGCACTAGGCACTAGGGATTGGTATGCCTGGGGCACTTATCTCCTCCTGCCTTATTCAACCTAACACGCTTCCTCTCAACATATTTGATTGGATTTCCTTCTTTTTCTGCAACATTCCAAGCTCCTGCAACAAGAAAGGTCTACACCTATCATTCAACTCCCCTGTTTTTGTTTTGCATATATATATATATATATATATATATATATATATATATATATATCTTTACACATACAACCCGCACATATAAAAAGAGAGGAGCTTACGACGACGTTTCGGTCCGACTTGGACCATTTACAAAGTCACACTAACACACAGGACATGAATGAATGAATGAATGAATAAGTTCAGGTAAGATCCCAATGGGATGAGCGGGGAAGACGGTACAGACGAAGAATAGCGCTGGAGAGGAGTCTTCTTAGTCGTAGAAATAGAGCCAGGGCTTAACCCAGCAGCTAAGGCGATCGTGGGGCAGACTTGAGAACAGGAATAGCAGGCTCTCCTGTTGGTGAGACTTCTGTGGGGTGAGCGGGGAGGACGGGACAGCCGAAGGAGAGGCGTGTAGAAGTTGAGCCAGGGCTTAACCCAGCAGCTAAGGCGAAAGTGGGTCAGAGGGGCGAACAGCTCAAGGTACCTGTCATTGAAACAAAAGTTATTTGTAAATAGGGTTAGGAGCAGGTTCATACAAGGAATAGAAAGGTTGTGTTGGTTTGTGGGTCTACGAATGTCTTCGTCAAGTGAGGATCGGAACGAACGAGTTCAGGTAAGATCCCAATGGGATGAACGGGGAAGACGGGACAGACGATGAGTAGCACTGGAGAGGAGTGTTCTTAGTCGTAGAGATAGAGCCAGGGCTTAACCCAGCAGCTGAGGCGATCGTGGATAGAGCTGGAGAGATCAGGACTTGGCTGGCGATGTCGGTAAGCTGTGCAGGCTGCATCATGGTGATGGATGTGTAGAACTGTTCGGTAAATGGTTGCTGGAGATCGGCGGGAGGCGGGGAAGGCATGCTTCAATATGATTGATCGTTAAGTATGCAGGATCATCGGTGATTGGTGGATAGAAAACTCTTCATATCTGTGTTCTTGTTTAGTTTTACGTTCTTGTCGTAGAACCATTTTGAAGTCTTCTGAAAGCTGGTTTTGACAATACAGTAAGTTTGATCAAGGTTTTGTCTTTTTCTAAGTCTTCAATTAGTGCTGTTTCAGTGTGGTGAGGGCAGCCAGCAGCAACAGTGTACTTGATACTACCATGACGCATGGAATAGACGGCCTGAGGTGCATATAGCGTCGGGGTGTGAGGATTATATGTGTAGAAAGTGAGAGGTTCAGTTGGTCTGAATATTGTTTCCTCTTCCATTTTTTCAGGTCTTGGAGTATCTTGAGGTGGATTTTCAGGAGGGAGTGTCTTGGCTTTTGGTGGTTGAGTTGGAGAAGGAGCAGGTGGTTCGTTAGTAGTAGCAGAGGAAGTGGAAGACACAGGACAGGTGGAAGGGGTATTTATAGGCAGGTAGACAGGGGAGGGCACAAGAAAGTGGGGTAATAATGGAGGTAGTAGTAGTAGTGGAGTCAGTCATAGTCTAGGAAATGAGCACTGCAATGACGCTGGCGGCCCGCATGGGTTAGGACAAGAACACAGAGGGGAAAAAGGTAAATAAAATAAAGAAGGACAAATACAAGGCAAAAGAAAAGAAAGAAAAGAAAACCCAGAGGAGAAAGAGGAGAAGGGGGAAGAGATTAAAGGGGAAGGAATCAGGTTAAGTCACGGGTGTTCTGAAGTTTGGAGCATTTAACAATGTAATGGGAGAGGAAAGCATCTACAGAGACAAAGCCAGGGCTAAGATTCAAACAGGGAAAGTTGTGTATAAGGGAGGATTCAACCAGACGGCGACTGTGAAAGTTGGACGTAGGGTAGACAGTTTTAGCAGAAGACCAATCAATAGGATGACTGTGATCTCTGACATGACAGAAAAGAGCATTGTTGGTGTCGGCTTAACACTATTTTTGTGCTCCCTAAGTCTTTCAGAAAGAGATCGGCCAGTTTCTCCGAAGTACTGAACAGGACAGGAGGAGCAAGAATTAGAGTAGACACCAGGAGAATCTGTGGGGGGATGGGAGGTATGAACTAGATTAGTGCGAAGAGTGTTAGTCTGACGAAAGGTAAGTTTGATGTCTAAGGAACGGAGAGAGTTGTTGAGATTAGAGAGACCAGAGATGTAGGGAAGGCAGAGGACTGGAGAGTTCCCAGGAGTAGAGGGTTTAGGAGAGAAGAAAGTCTGTTTGGCACGAGAGAAAGCAGAGTCTATGAAATGGGAAGGGTAGCCAAGACGGACGGGAAAATGAATTATGAAGAGTGGAAATTTCTGCTTCAAGGAACTGAGGATCACAAATGCGGAGAGGAAGGAGAAAGAGGGAGATAAGAACACTTTTCTTGACAGAGGAAGCATGATAAGAGAAGTAGTGAATGTACATGCCACTGTGCATAGGCTTGCAGTACACGGAGAAGGCAAAACCTGTAACTGAGCGGTGGACATGAACATCAAGGAAAGGAAGCAAAGAATTAGATTCCCAATCAGCTTTAAACTTAATGGAAGGGGCAAGATTATTAAGAGCATCAAGAAAAGGTTGGAAGAGACTTAAGTCATGAGGCCAAAGAACAGTCTCGAAGGATTCCATATAAAGATTAGCAAGAACAGGAGATAGAGGAGAGCCCATAGCGACACCAAAGGTTTGAGAATAATATTTACCTTGAAAAGAAAAGGAGATAGAGTCCACACAAAGGCGGGTAGGATCAAGAAAGACATCAGTAGGTATAGGGAGATGAAGTAACCCTTCATTGGCCTTCTCTCTGAGAAAATTAAGGACATCATCCAGAGGGACATTAGTGAAGAGGGACTCGACATCAAGACTAAGCATCTTACAGGTCGGGAGAGAGCGAACCCGTTCGATGAAGTCTTGAGAGTGACGAAGGTGGGCAGGAGAAAAAGTACCAAGAAAGGGAGTGAGGGTTTTGGCTAGCCAGGAAGCAAGAGAATAAGAGACAGAACCTCTAGAAGATATGATGGGACGCAGAGGAATATCAGGTTTGTGAGTTTTGGGAAGGCCATAGAAATAGGGCAGAGAGGGACAGATGACACGAAAACGTTGAACAAGGTTAAAGTCAGAAGGACAGAGGTCGGAGAGAGTCTTAAGTTTTTTGTTGAAAGTTCTCTTGATGCGATCAAGAGGGTTGGAAACGAGAGGAGTGTAGGTACGTGAGTCAGAGAGCAAGACATCGGCTTTACGGAGGTAATCCTCACGATCGAGGATAACAACCGAATTACCTTTGTCAGAAGAGAGTATGACAATGTTAGCGTTGGATTTAAGAGCAGAAAGGGCAAGTTGATAGCGGCGAGGAAGGTGATGGTTCTTAGAAAACAGGCTATCAAGAGCAGGAAGGAGAGCGCCATGAAAAGTGGATAAATCAGGAAGATTATTATTACGAGAGCGAGACTGGCGAAAAGAATCAAAAGAGCTAATCATGTCAATACCAGCGCGAGGGGCAGGTGAAGTGGCAAAGGAAAGACCAAACCAAGCAGTTGAAGCTCATGTTGGGAGAGTGTGACAGAAGACAGATTAGTAACACAGTCGGTAAGGGAGAATTTAGACCAAGGGCTATCTGAGATGAGACGTTGAAGTTTGTTCTGTAGTTTAGAGGAATGCATTTGTAATTTCAGGCGAGCAGTGTCAAAAGCGACGGTAGTGAGAAGGTTACAGAGATCTTGTGGAAGAGAAGCAAAGAGAACATGTTGACGCTGACGGAGAGTAAAGAAGGCATCTTCAACCTGAGACTTAGTAGAAATAATGAGCTGTTGGAGTAGGAGACGGGCATGATCAGGAAAGGGAGTGCCCAGTGGGTTGGGTTTCAGGAAATGGGAGAAGGAAGGTGGTAGAAGCTGCTCAACAAGACAGTCACGTAGAAAGCGAAGCTGATTCTTACGACGCCTGGTGGCAATAAGAGCAACCTCATAAGAACAAAAGAGGGGTTTAAAAGAAGGAAGAACATTAAAAAACTTAGAAAGAATAAGACGCTTACCTGCTGGGTCCATAAATAACAAAAAAAAAGGCACAATACCGTGACTGGAACAATACACACACAACCCGCACATATAAAAAGAGAGGAGCTTACGACGACCCATGCGGGCCGCCAGCTTCGCTTCATTGCAGTGCTCCTTTCCTAGACTATGACTGACTCCACTACTACTACTACCACTTCCACTACTACCTCCATTATTACCCCACTTTCTTGTGCCCTCCCCTGTCTACCTGCCTATAAATACCCCTTCCACCTGTCCTGTGTGTTAGTGTGACTTTGTAAATGGTCCAAGTCGGACCGAAACGTCGTCGTAAGCTCCTCTCTTTTTATATGTGCGGGTTGTGTGTGTATTGTTCCAGTCACGGTATTGTGCCTTTTTTGTTATTTATATATATCTTTCTTTCTTTCAACACGTTGGCCGTTTCCCACCGAGGCAGGGTGGCCCAAAAGGAAAAATGAAAGTTTCTTCTTTTACATTTAGTAATATATTCAGGAGAAAGGGTTACTAGCCCCTTGCTCCCGGCATTTTAGTCGCCTCTTACGACACGCATGGCTTACGGAGGAAGAATTCTGTTCCACTTCCCCTATATATATATATATATATATATATATATATATATATATATATATATATATATATATATATATATATATATATATATATATATATATTCAACAAGTCGGCCGTCTCCCAACGAGGCAGGGTGACCCAAAAGAAAGAAAATCCCCAAAAAGAAAATACTTTCATCATCATTCAACACTTTCACCACACACATCCCTAATCACTGTCTTTGCAGAGGAGCTCAGATACGACAGCTGAGAATTGTCCCTCCCAGCTGTCACTATTCCAGACCCCTCCTTTAAAGTGCAGGCATTGTACTTCCCATTTCCAGGACTCAAGTCCAACTAAATCAATTAACTGGTTTCCCTGAATCCCTTCACAAAATGTTACCCTGCTCACACTCCAACAGATCGTCAGGCCCCAAAAACCATTCATCTCCATTCACTCCTATCTAACACGCTCACACATGCTTGCTGGAAGTCCAAGCCCTCGCCCACAATACCTCCTTTACCCCTTCCCTCCAACCTTTTCTCTCATAGATAACATTTTTTGTCTCCACAGTACCTCCCACCCTCCTAATTTCGCTTCACACATTCTTTAACCTCTATCCTTCCTCCTCCCATCAATTCTAAATGTTAACTTTCTCATACATTCCCTCTCTCCAAATATCTGACACTCAATATTTCTTTCTTCTTCCATATTATACCCTCATCCCTCTCAATTGTATCATTTTCTTTTCTGAATCGTTTGATATCATCACTTACTCTTATCTATGTTCACTTCAACTTTCTACTATATATATATATATATATATATAATATATATATATATATATATATATATATATATATATATATATATATATATATATATATATATATATATATATATATATATATATATATATATATATATATACACACATATCTCGTGCCGATTAGGTAAAACTGGTCAATTAGCAACAAGAACCCATTTAAAATTAAGTCCTTTCTAAAAAAAAATTCTTATACGTTTAAAGTTATATTTTTTTCATTTATGTTAATGCAAAAATTTAAAATTTTGTACCAAGAGAAACTTTGAAAACTTACCTAACCTTATTATAACAAGCGCAATTTAATTTAGCCTAACCCAACTAAATATATTTTAGATACGTTTACAATAATTTAATAATAAACAAACATGATGAAATATATTTTTTTCGTTGGGTTCAGAATGGTTTTTTGCGAAATTATTGCATAGACAAATTTTCGCTTGTCTTATATGGCAAGAAGAGCGTTGCTATTTAAGCCAAAATCGCAAGTTTTACCTAATCGGCACGACATATATATACTGTATATATATTTATATGTTGATTACCATTTTGTCCTAGGCACATGTCGATTAGACACTAGGCCTGTTGTATGTGTGTGTGTAAGGAAACACTTCAAAATGTTTCCGCCCCGCCGGGAATTGAACCCGTGTACTCACCTAATTGTGGTTGCAGGGGTCGATTCATATCTCCTGGCCCGGCCTCTTCACTGGCCGCTACTGGGTCACTCTCCCTGCGCCATGAGCTTTATCATACCTCTTCTTAAAGCTATGTATGGAACCTGCCTCCACTACATCGCTTCCCAAACTATTCCACTTCCCGACAACTCTGTGACTGAAGAAATACTTCCTAACATCCTTGTGATTCATCTGAGTCTTCTACTTCCAACTGTGTCCCCTTGTTGCTGTGTCCCATCTCTTTAACATTCTGTCTTTGTCCACCTTGTCAATTCCTCTCAGTATCTTATATGTTGTTATCATGTTCCCCCTATCTCTCCTGTCCTCCAGTGTCGTCAGGTCGATTTCTCTTAACCTCTCCTCGTAGGACATACCCCTTAGCTCCGGGACTAGTCTTCTTGCTATCCTTTGCACTTTATCAAGCTTCTTCACTTGCCTGGCTAGGTGTGGGTTCCAAACTGGTGCTGCATACTCCGGTATGAGCCTAACGTACACAGTGTACAGGGTCCTGAACGATTCTTTATTAAGATGTCGGAATGCTGTTCTTAGGTTTGCTAGGCGCCCATATGCTGTAGCAGTTATTTGGTTAATGTGCGACTCAGGAGATGTGCCTGGTGTTATACTCACCCCAAGATCTTTTTTCTTGATTGAGGTTTGTAGTCTCTGGCCCCCTAGACTGTGCTCCGTCTGCGGTCTTCTTTGCCCTTCCCCAATCTTCATGACTTTACACTTGGTGGGGTTAAACTCCAGGAGCCAATTGCTGGACCAGGCTTGCAGCCTATCCAGATCCCTTTGTAGTTCTGCCTGGTCCTCGTCCGATTGAATTCTTCTCATCAACTTCACATCATCTGCAAACAGGGACACGTCGGAGTCTATTCCTTCCGTCATGTCGTTCACAAATACCAGAAACAGCACCGGTCCTAGGACTGACCCCTGTGTAACCCCACTCGTCACCTGCGAGTGGGGTTCTCCCTTTCCTCCTCCCACTGTGTTTCCCTTTGCATCGTCAGAGATGCATTAGCATCTTCCGGTTCTGCCATGGTTGTATCCCCTGCCTACTCATTTGCCCCTGTCCACTGCTGTATATTGTTGGGGTCTCTGCGTTTAGTGTGTCTGCTGCTTTGTCTACCCTCTCATGTGCTCACCTAGTTGCTCACCTAGTTGTGGTTGCAGGGGTCGAGTCAAAGCTCCTGGCCCCGCCTCTTCACTGGCCGCTACTGGGTCACTCTCCCTGCGCCATGAGCTTTATCATACCTCTGCTTAAAGCTATGTATAGAGCCTGCCTCCACTACATCGCTTCCTAAACTATTCCACTTCCCGACAACTCTGTGACTGAAGAAATACTTCCTAACATCTCTGTGATTCATCTGAGTCTTCAACTTCCATCTGTGTCCCCTTGTTGTTGTGTCCCATCTCTGGAACATTCTGTCTCTGTCCACTTTGTCAATTCCTCTCAGTATCTTATATGTTGTTATCATGTCTCCCTATCTCTCCTGTCCTCCAGTGTCGTCAGGTCGATTTCCCTTAACCTTCCCTCGTAGGACATACCCCTTAGCTCCGGGACTAGTCTTGTTGCAAACCTTTGCACTTTCTCGAGCTTCTTCACTGCTTGGCTGGTGTGGGTTCCAAACTGGTGCTGCATACTCCAATATGGGCCTAACGTACACAGTGTACAGGGTCCTGAACGATTCTTTATTAAGATGTCGGAATGCTGTTCTTAGGTTTGCTAGGCGCCCATATGCTGCAGCAGTTATTTGGTTGATGTGCGCCTCAGGAGATGTGCCTGGTGTTATACTCACCCCAAGATCTTTTCCTTGATTGAGGTTTGCAGTCTCTGGCCCCCTAGGCTGTACTCCGTCTGCGGTCTTCTTTGCCCTTCCCCAATCTTCATGACTTTGCACTTGGTGGGGTTGAACTCCAGGAGCCAGTTGCTGGACCAGGCTTGCAGGCTGTCCAGATCCTTTGTAGTTCTGCCTGGTCCTCGTCCGATTGAATTCTTCTCATCAACTTCACATCATCTGCAAACAGGGACACTTCGGAGTCTATTCCTTCCGTCATGTCGTTCACAAATACCAGAAACAGCACTGGTCCCAGGACTGACCCCTGTGGAACCCCGCTCGTCACCGGCGCCCACTCTGACACCTCGCCACGTACCATGACTCGCTGCTGTCTTCCTGACAGGTATTCCCTGATCCAATGTAGTGCCTTCCCTGTTACCCCTGCCTGGTCCTCCAGCTTCTGCACTAATCTCTTGTGTGGAACTGTGTCAAACGCCTTCTTACAATCCAAGAATATGCAATCTACCCACCCCTCTCTCTCTTGCCTTATTGCTGTCACCCTGTCGTAGAACTCCAGTAGGTTTGTGACACAGGATTTCCCGTCCCTGAAACCGTGTTGGCCGTCGTTGATAAGCTCATTCCTTTCTAGGTGCTCAACCAACCTTCTCCTGACTATATTCTCCATGACCTTGCATACAATACATGTCAGTGACACTGGTCTGTAGTTTAGTGCTACGTTCCTGTCTCCTTTTTTAAAAATTGGAACTACATTTGCTGTCTTCCAAACCTCAGTGGCCATGTGTGTGTATGTGTGTGTGTGCGGGTTAATTGTGTGAAGAGCAGTGGTGAAATTGTGTGTTATGGTGTATGAGTGGTATGTGAGGTCTGCGAGTAACACGTAGTCTACAGTGCTCCTCTACCTGGCCTGACCTGATACACCTGATCTACCAGTTAATGTATTCTATGATTCACCTGTCTGCTCGCCCTTTTCTACTAGAAATTATCAATTGCTACTTGTTACCGAGTACTTGATATCCTATTCCTTATCTTACTATGAGAGTTGACCGTTCACAAACAGCTTAGCGGTTAGGTAATTGGAACTTACTCCCGACACCCCGAAAACCACGCATAGGTGAATACTTGCGATGCGATGCAGCTTGGCCAGCGTGTAGTATCCTGTAGATTGTCCAACTCGATGTGATGTTCTGGCGTATATCCACTTTCGTTTCTTGTCGATATATAATATAACATATTCACTGTATTACTTTCACTTGTCACATATTTATTTCACTTTATTATCTAGGGTGACACGTGGCAACGTCGCCTGGAGCACACTAGGCCCGCTCTAACCACGCCACCAAATATTTATTTCTAGTTCACTTATAAAATTATGGCTCTCATTCCTTGCCAGTCTTTTCTTCTCATTCCTGGCACTAAAAAGCCTCCTCTGGAGAGATTCTGGCTCCCCTCTTTTGTTTCCTATGGTCTGGGTGATCTGTCTTCTTGTCCCCTTTACATGATGTACCTGACAGTATAGGTTGTAGCATTTTTTTTTTTCATGGACTGACGAGTGACACATTTCTGGGTGAAATAACTTACAAGAAGAAGAGTTGCCCCTCCTGTTCATGTGGGTGCAACATTTTTTGGGATGGTCAAAAGTGCATGTCGCACCTGTTTTCCAGATACACCATGCTTGCAGATACCTAAGGCATAGAATTTGCATAGATTGGATTTATGTTTGCCAGGATTTTTGTGGCTGTGTTCTCTACTGGTGCATATTTTTCTGTTTCCTCACTGCCTACCGCCCCTGTGCAGACATCACTGCTTCCACCAGTTTTTACTGGTAATGTGTCAACCCTTTTGTTCCATCTCCAGCAGTATTGCTACTTTGTACCTCTGGAAATTGTATAACATTGTCTTTACCTGTTTTATCACCAGAGCCACTATCTCCACTTAGATGCACTGTCCTCCAGGACAACACTAGCACTCTCTGGAGCACTGTCTTCCCAGACAACACCAGCACCCTCTGGAGCACTGTCTTCCCGGACAACACCAGCACCCTCTGGAGCACTGTCCTCCAGGACAACACTAGCACTCTCTGGAGCACTGTCTTCCCGGACAACACCAGCACCCTCTGGAGCACTGTCTTCCCGGACAACACCAGCACCCTCTGGAGCACTGTCTTCCCGGACAACACCAGCACCCTCTGGAGCACTGTCTTCCCGGACAACACCAGCACCCTCTGGAGCACTGTCCTCCAGGACAACACTAGCACTCTCTGGAGCACTGTCTTCCCAGACAACACCAGCACCCTCTGGAGCACTGTCCTCCAATACAGCCCCATCCGACCCACCCATTTTATTTTCCCAGCTGCTATACAAGGCTGTCATGTTTTATAAGAAGGATATTTTGTTGGTGTTCTTGTCTTTTAATACAGATGTAATTTTCTCCCACATGTGTATCTCGTTTGGGCAGACCCAAAAGCATTTTTCTGATTTTATATCAATAGTGATTTCTGGTTTAAAGTTCCTGCATGACCCATGGGACCATTTACCACAGAGATTGCATGCAATCCAAGCGTGACTTCGTCTGTTACTCTTTCTGCAGACTACACAGATTTTCAAGATGGTAGTCATTTACAACTCCTGGCACAGTTAACAACTCTCCTAGCTAGCTAGTGTACAGGACCACTGTATATTAGAGAAAAATATAGCGAACTATCTAAGATTACCTGAGATCATTATGGACTTTCTAGGAATAGGTTAATCTAGGATTATCTAATATTATTTAGGATTTCCAAGGATTGTTTAGCATTACCTAAGAATAAATAGTATTACCTAATAATATATAATATTATCTGGTATTACCTAAGACCGAATCTAATTACCTAAGAAAATATAGCATCATTTAGAAATGCTTAGCTTACTTTGAGTTAGCTAAGGTTTGTAGATAAATGGTTTAGAGAACCCACAAGTTGATGATTTAGACACAGGTGCAACACCTGGGACCTTTACTGGGGAAACGTTTCGCCCACACAGTGGTATCACCAGTCTTAAACTAAGATGAATTGTGAATATCAGAAGGAGTTTGAGGTAATCAGTCCCTCAACCTGGAGATGATGTAATCAGTCCATCAATTTTGTAAAGAATACAGCATATGTGCGATGAAGTGGCTTATATACTGTAGAGAGGTGAGGTGAAGGTGTCGTAGATGGTATCACAGTGGACAAATCCACATGTAGAAGTAGGTAATGACTATTGATTAGTCAAGTGAAGAATTCCCTGGGGATGTTGGGATCTTGATACAGGGAATTCTTCACTTGCCTAACCTAAGATAAGATAAGATTTTCCTCGGATTTTTAACCCCGGAGGGTTAGCCAACCCAGGATAACCCAAGAAAGTCAGTGCGTCATCGAGGACTGTCTGTCTTATTTCCATTGGGGTCCTCAATCTTGTCCCCCAGGATGCGACCCACACCAGTCGACTAACACCCAGGTACCTATTTGCTGCTAGGTGAACATGACAACAGGTTTAAGGAAACACGTCGAAATGTTTCCACCCGCCTGGAATCGAACCCGGGCCCTCCGTGTGTGAAGCGAGAGCTTTAGCCACCAGGCCACCTGGGCCACTATAAGCATGACCTACTTGCACATGAGGGTTTGTTCACTGTGACACTACCTACCTGTCTACACTATATACGTCACTGATTACGTCGACTCCAGGCTGAGGACTGATTACCTCTAACTCCTTCTGATTTTCACCATTCTTCTTTCTATGGACTGATGAAGCCACTGTGTGGCGAAACGTTTCCTCAATAAAGATACCCAAGTGTTGCATATGTGTCTAATTTATTAGCTAAGGTTATCTTAGACTGTGATTCTTAAATGTCTTTCGGCGCGTCCTAACTTGTGATAACGAGGATAACTGATTATTAAACCCATCACTTGGGATAAATAACTAAATATACATGGATAAAATATACAGTGATAAAATACAGTGATAAAATATAGTGATAAAATATACAGTGATAAAATACAGTGATAAAATATACAGTGATAAAATATACAGTGATAAAATATACAGTGATAAAATATAGTGATAAAATATACAGTGATAAAATATAGTGATAAAATATACAGTGATAAAATATACAGTGATAAAATATACAGTGATAAAATACAGTGATAAAATATACAATGATAAAATATACAGTGATAAAATATACAGTGACAAAATATAGTGATAAAATATACAGTGATAAAATATACAGTGATAAAATATAGTGATAAAATATACAGTGATAAAATATACAGTGATAAAATATACAGTGATAAAATATACAGTGAAAAATATACAGTGATAAAATATACAGTGATAAAATATACAGTGATAAAATATACAGTGATAAAATATACAAGGATAAAATATACAGTGATAAAATATAGTGATAAAATATACAGTGATAAAATATACAGTGATAAAATATACAGTGATAAAATATACAGTGATAAAATATACAGTGATAAAATATACAGTGATAAAATATACAGTGATAAAATATACAAGGATAAAATATACAGTGATAAAATATACAGTGATAAAATATACAAGGATAAAATATACAGTGATAAAATATAGTGATAAAATATACAGTGATAAAATATACAAGGATAAAATATACAGTGATAAAATATACAGTGATAAAATATACAAGGATAAAATATACAGTGATAAAATATACAGTGATAAAATATACAGTGATAAAATATACAAGGATAAAATATACAGTGATAAAATATACAGTGATAAAATATACAGTGATAAAATATACAAGGATAAAATATACAGTGATAAAATATACAAGGATAAAATATACAGTGATAAAATATACAAGGATAAAATATACAGTGATAAAATATACAGTGATAAAATATACAAGGATAAAATATACAGTGATAAAATATACAAGGATAAAATATACAGTGATAAAATATACAGTGATAAAATATAGTGATAAAATATACAGTGATAAAATATACAGTGATAAAATATACAAGGATAAAATATACAGTGATAAAATATACAAGGATAAAATATACAAGGATAAAATATACAAGGATAAAATATACAAGGATAAAATATACAGTGATAAAATATACAGTGATAAAATATACAAGGATAAAATATACAAGGATAAAATATACAGTGATAAAATATACAGTGATAAAATATACAGTGATAAAATATACAAGGATAAAATATACAGTGATAAAATATACAAGGATAAAATATACAGTGATAAAATATACAAGGATAAAATATACAGTGATAAAATATACAGTGATAAAATATACAAGGATAAAATATACAGTGATAAAATATACAGTGATAAAATATACAAGGATAAAATATACAGTGATAAAATATACAAGGATAAAATATACAAGGATAAAATATACAAGGATAAAATATACAGTGATAAAATATACAAGGATAAAATATACAGTGATAAAATATACAGTGATAAAATATACAGTGATAAAATATACAGTGATAAAATATACAGTGATAAAATATACAAGGATAAAATATACAAGGATAAAATATACAAGGATAAAATATACAAGGATAAAATATACAAGGATAAAATATACAAGGATAAAATATACAAGGATAAAATATACAAGGATAAAATATACAAGGATAAAATATACAGTGATAAAATATACAGTGATAAAATATACAAGGATAAAATATACAGTGATAAAATATACAGTGATAAAATATACAGTGATAAAATATACAGTGATAAAATATACAGTGATAAAATATACAGTGATAAAATATACAAGGATAAAATATACAAGGATAAAATATACAAGGATAAAATATACAAGGATAAAATATACAAGGATAAAATATACAAGGATAAAATATACAAGGATAAAATATACAAGGATAAAATATACAAGGATAAAATATAAAAGGATAAAAATACAGTGATAAATATACAGTGATAAATTAAAGGATAAAAAAGTGATAAATATACAGGAATAACTACATAATATACACGGAATAACTACATAAACATACACGGAATAACTACATAAACATACACGGAATAACTACATAAACATACACGGAATAACTACATAAACATACACGGAATAACTACATAAACATACACATAATAACTACATAAACATACACGAATAACTACATACAACAAAAACAAACATAAAGAAAAACTACATAAACATACACGGAATAACTACATAAACATACACGGAATAACTACATAAACATACACGGATAACTACATAAACATACACGATATAACTACATAAACATACACATAATAACTACATAAACATACACGGAATAACTACATAAACATACACGGAATAACTACATAAACATACACGGTATAACTACATAAACATACACAGAATAACTACATAAACATACACGGAATAACTACATAAACATACACGATATAACTACATAAACATACACAGAATAACTACATAAACATACACGGTATAACTACATAAACATACACAGAATAACTACATAAACATACACAGAATAACTACATAAACATACACAGAATAACTACATAAACATACACAGAATAACTACATAAACATACACGGAATAACTACATAAACATACACGGTATAACTACATTAACATACACGGTATAACTACATAAACATACACAGAATAACTACATAAACATACATAACTACATAAAGTTGCTTCAACCAAAACGTAACTTAGATTATTACGAGAGACAGATTATTATTTCTATTATTTCATCTATTGGGAAGCTCCAAACTCGTAAGGGTCGTACAACACCTGGGGAATGGGAAAAGCTGGAGTAATCATGTTTGATTCTAGGAAGATGAGGGTAGCTCAATATCCTTGGATCCAGAGCCTCCCTCAGACTCATATTGGAAGGTTGTGAGAGCTTATCACAACTCTGGATCTGGAGTTGTTTACAAAACTTTTCATAATTAAGGTTTTGGTTGTAATCTGTTTAGGATTTTTTTTTCATTGTGTTATAAATTCTGGAAGAAGGTCAAGTTTTTGCACTTTAATAATAATAATAATAATAATAATAATAATAATAATATCTTTATTTACTACAAGTACATGTACAAGGTATACAGGTCTAGCTGACATCAATAACATACTACTATATAGAAAGCCGCTTGTTATGCAGAGCATTTCGGGCAAATTAGGTCAGTTTTGTCCCAGGATGCGACCCACACCAGTTCACTAACACCCAGGTACCCATTTTACTGATGGGTGAACATAGCCAACCGGTGTAAAGAAACACGCCCAATGTTTCTACCCTCGCCGGGAATCGAACCTAGACCCTCACCGTGTGAAGCGAGAGCTTTACCCACCAGGCCACCAGTGCCTAACATACGATAATTATCGTATAATCGCTGATTATAATCAGCGATTCTTTTTACTTAATGATATTTTAGTAAAATATCTCGATGAGTTTCTCTTGCATCATATTTACTCTTGTAAACCATACCACGGGTGGGGTTCGAACCCGCGATCAGAGAGTCTCAAAACTCCATACCGTCGCGAGTTTTGAGACTCTCTGACCGCGGGTTCGAACCCCACCAGTTGTATGGTTTATTTGAAATCGTGTCATTACGATTTCGTGAGTCATTTACTCTTGTAATTTATTTAAGCAGATCTTCAGCGCCCATCTGTATATTATTTTATTTAGGAGTTTAGCTATTTGGAAGTATATACCTTAAAGTGCTTTGTCTTACAGAAATGCTGTGTATGTAGAGTAATTTAAACGTCTTACAGTGAAGAGAATCTAATTTACAAACAATTCGGCAAAAAGGTTTTCTGAAATTAATCAAAAAGGGGCAGAGGGAAAGAGATCTGTGAAGATCATTAAAATATTTTTTTGGGGTAGTGTATCTAGGTGGGTCAACTATCATGTGCAAATGTTAGAAATAAATCCCACCAAAAGAGAGGCCGGAGGTATTATAATTGGATAATCTATTAATCTGCTCTTTTCTCTTGAATCTTTGAACTATTGTTGTTCCTGAACCTTTAAAACTTTGAACTGACTGAGTAATAATAATTAGCTTTGCTTCATGCCATGGTATAGTAATGTAAGTGTCGTTTATTCTCTAATGAGTAACTGTATCTTAAGTAACTGTATCTTGAGTAACTGTATCTTGAGTAACTGTATCTTGAGTAACTGTATCTTGGGTAACTGTATCTTAATTTTTGTGTCAAAGTCTCCGTAAATCCCTATATAAATAGGATAACAATCTTCACTGTGGGTAATATAGACACAGGCAGTTGCTTTTAGTATTTTTGACAAAGGCATCAGTGAAATAAAAAGCAATGCAAGTAATAACAAAAGCAGAAGGATTACACGTCTCAGTGATGTTTTGGAAGGTCTGACATGCTTGCATGTTTTTACTGTCGTGTTTTGTTCATTTCCATTGATTTCCGTTGCTGTTTTCTTACTTCCGTTCAGTGATTGTCTGAATAATAATGTCTGAATAATGCTAAGCAGTCAAAAGTATTCATGAAACTTTCAAACTCATCTACAAAAAAATTGAGAGCTGTAAATTCATTGTGAGAGCTCTGACGAACACCCTCCTGGGGCCCAACTTCGTGTATTAATGCCATAATTAGAACAGCAATGTTTAAGATATGCTTTACACGTCGGTTTTATATCAACATTCAATGATAAGCAGTGTATGGAAAATAAAAATGGCGAAATGAACAGTATAGTAATTGTTTAGCACTGAATAGTGTTGAGACTTATATCATGTACTGACATGCTAGACTGTTCAAAGCTTTACCAAGACGAAGTAAATAACACCAATATCATCAACATTCCGTAATTGACAGCTTCCAAAGATTAAAATCATGTATAAAATAAGTCAGTCTAGGAAAAATTGATAAAATCAACTGTATTGTACAAAGATTTGTACACATCTTTGTACAGCGCAACTCTCGTTTAAATACAGTAAGTCAACAACCAGTGTGCATTTTTCTAAACTCACACACTAGCTGTGAGATATTTTTAGATTAATAGTTTACAAATAAACATTAATTATTGGTAGAAGTCGCCTGATATTCCAAGAAGCTCCTGGTAAGACTTTTAGGAAGACCGAGTCTCTGACACTTCTCCTCTATTCTGCCTATCAGGGATCCCTTATCCCATTCCAATATATTTCAAGGAGATAATAATATGCAGACACTAATAACATTTCACACAACTACTTAAACAAATATAATGAATTACATATGTTATTAATGCTAAGATGTGGACTGGTCAATCAAACCTTAATTGCAGAAAATTTTCTGGTACACTGAAGAGAGTAGAAGTAATTTTGATGTGATCAGTCCGTCACTCTTGGTAGAAGGTCCCTCAAGTCCCTCAAGCCTAAAACATAGGCATGTTGCCCGACCTTGTATACTAGAACAGAAGTGTAGTGAAGCAGCTAGAGTTGACTTCACAGATGAGCATAATTCACTAGTTGAAGCAGGTTCTGCTAGATACTTGTTTAGTAAGACTTGTCCTGTACCAGAGACTGTCCTGTGAAGGAAAAGTTGTTTTGCACAACGTGTGGTAGTGAAGGACATGATTTCAGATCATGCACCGCCGCTGCTCCACCAACACCATCTTGTCTGAATTGTAAAAGCAACGATCATCACACTCTTGTTGCTAAATGTCCAACTCCCAAAGCCATTATGAAGAAGACCCAAGCAGCAGCACAGAAAAAGTCCTCTTCAAGATCACCCACCTATGCTGCTATTACAAAACTACAAGCTACCACAACAAAAATTCTTCAAGCTTCTACGCAACCTACTACTACCACCATCGCACCTGCCAGTGACCCCACCACCATCTACTACTGTATGGTTTATGCACACATGCATAACGTTGCTGTTCCTGGGACTTTCAACACCTCCATTAATGAATTCTTCAAGTTAAACAACATGCTAGAGTTCATATTATTAGCGTCTCCACCATCTTCTGTGATACTCAACAACAACCAGCATCCAGTCGACGTTTCTCCACCTACAATCACTCCCAAGCTGCTCCTCCACCACCACCACCAACACCATCTAGTGACGTCACTCTGACTACAACCAATGAGATACCTCTGTTACACATTTCAGGAACCAACCAATCAGGAACCTCCATGCCTTCAGTTGTCTCACATCCCGTTGACCAATCAGAGCCATCAAATTTACTACTATCTCCTCCTGCAAACAAGACCAAACCATCACCACCTACACCACCTTATACTTCACGGATGGATTTAATTCCGATTGATAATCCTGAACCATACATCCCATGGTGCCAGAAGTCTGGACTTAAGTTCTACACTAGTGCAAGTTATGGTCAAGAAATGTCCTTACCCCAACTACTCCAGCATCTCGAGGACAAGACTGTAAAAGTTTCCTGTTGCTTCAATGTCAAAAGTGACTTACCAAGAGTCATTTCCAGCCTACGAGGAGCAGAAGGCTCTGTTGGTTGCTATATGAAAACCTCTGTTTGATACATTTACGCACATGACTAATATTCGACAATATTATCTAACAATATTAACATTTATCAAACTGGTGGGTTCACAAAGTTCTCATCAATATTGGGATTTTTCTGTTTAGTGATCTGCCAGTAGAATAAATACGAAGTAAATCTCTTAGTTCGTCCAGGCAGTCAGTTCTTTCACATCATTTGTTGTTCATTACTCTGAAGTAAACTTATGATTTTGTTAAGCAGCGATTTCTGTCGAGATGTTGTCTGGAAGTTTTTTTTTTCGTTGAATTCATTTTTCTTCACCACTTTGCTTCCTTACTGTTGTATGATTAGTTACATATGTAAATCTGAGATGGAGAAATTCGTTTTAGACTTCCTAACGAAGTCTTGAGTGGTCTGCTATTCTACTGGAATCTCCTGCTAGCAGAAACTCTGCCCCTTGAGTGCCAATTTTATTTTTTGGAAAGAGAAAGACAAGTGGCTAGATGTGGAGAGTAGGAGGGTGTGGGACGACCGCCATGTTTTTGGCCAGAAAATGATGGTGTTTCTGGTTTTGAGTGAGAAGTCATGGCATAAATTTCGCAGCCACTCAACTCATGTTCAAATTTTTGGTCAAAATGCTTTAACACGACCCAAAAGAAATTATCATAGTATTTCCAATGTCATGAATACTTTAATGATCTATATGAATAGATTTTCTTACTTTATACATTTTGGCATCTGTGACGTTGAAGGATGACCAGAGTGTACATCATCTTCAACTGACGTTCGTCCTGATTTTTAATAATAAAAAAAACGTTTAAATCACTGTGTTCGACCCGATGCTTCGTCGCCAAAATCTTGCTGAAGTATCTGGCGACGAAGGCAAATATTCAGAGTCACCAGAGAACTGGTGTAACTATTTCCCCAAAGTCAAGTGAACGAAGATTTTTGTATAATAATTAATATTTTATTTAGATGTTTTTATGCGAAAAGTACGCGAATAATTATCCCAAAGTATCTTCAGATTACTTTAAAGTAATATTTTTTAAACTTCTCGAATTCTGTTATATAATCATACCAGTTATTGGTTTCTAGGATACCGGACAATCGTATCTTAATTATGCATATTGAAAAATAAATGGTATGGCAATACTGATAAGATGCTTCTTTTTCCACATCCCATTATTGAGCTTGGTTTTAAAGCTTATGCAAATTACATAGAATTTTATATTGCTGTACCAATAATTAAGTTATTTAGAAAATTTAATGACTTGTTACCTGTTTTCTGTAGCCTTATTTAAATAAACAATTAAAAATATATATAAGTTATTAGCAATAAAAATATTACTTTATATTTCCAAATGTCCAAACTCAAGTCTGTTTATACACTTACAAACTCAGGTTGTTCATACACTTACAAACTCAGGTTGTTCATACACTTACAAACTCAAGTCTGTTTATACACTTACAAACTCAGGTTGTTCATACACTTACAAACTCAGACTGTTCATACACTTACAAACTCAGGTTGTTCATACACTTACAAACTCAGACTGTTCATACACTTACAAACTCAGACTGTTCATACACTTACAAACTCAGGTTGTTCATACACTTACAAACTCAGGTTGTTCATACACTTACAAACTCAGGCTGTTCATACACTTACAAACTCAAGTCTGTTTATACACTTACAAACTCAGGTTGTTCATACACTTACAAACTCAGGCTGTTCATACACTTACAAACTCAGACTGTTCATACACTTACAAACTCAGGTTGTTCATACACTTACAAACTCAGGTTGTTCATACACTTACAAACTCAGACTGTTCATACACTTACAAACTCAGGTTGTTCATACACTTACAAACTCAGGTTGTTCATACACTTACAAACTCAGGTTGTTCATACACTTACAAACTCAGACTGTTCATACACTTACAAACTCAGACTGTTCATACACTTACAAACTCAGGTTGTTCATACACTTACAAACTCAGGTTGTTCATACACTTACAAACTCAGACTGTTCATACACTTACAAACTCAGGTTGTTCATACACTTACAAACTCAGACTGTTCATACACTTACAAACTCAGGTTGTTCATACACTTACAAACTCAGGTTGTTCATACACTTACAAACTCAGGTTGTTCATACACTTACAAACTCAGACTGTTCATACACTTACAAACTCAGGCTGTTCATACACTTACAAACTCAGACTGTTCATACACTTACAAACTCAGGTTGTTCATACACTTACAAACTCAGGTTGTTCATACACTTACAAACTCAGACTGTTCATACACTTACAAACTCAGGCTGTTCATACACTTACAAACTCAGACTGTTCATACACTTACAAACTCAGGTTGTTCATACACTTACAAACTCAGGTTGTTCATACACTTACAAACTCAGGCTGTTCATACACTTACAAACTCAAGTCTGTTTATACACTTACAAACTCAGGTTGTTCATACACTTACAAACTCAGACTGTTCATACACTTACAAACTCAGACTGTTCATACACTTACAAACTCAGGTTGTTCATACACTTACAAACTCAGGTTGTTCATACACTTACAAACTCAGGCTGTTCATACACTTACAAACTCAAGTCTGTTTATACACTTACAAACTCAGGTTGTTCATACACTTACAAACTCAGGTTGTTCATACACTTACAAACTCAGACTGTTCATACACTTACAAACTCAGGCTGTTCATACACTTACAAACTCAGACTGTTCATACACTTACAAACTCAGGTTGTTCATACACTTACAAACTCAGGTTGTTCATACACTTACAAACTCAGACTGTTCATACACTTACAAACTCAGGCTGTTCATACACTTACAAACTCAAGTCTGTTTATACACTTACAAACTCAGGTTGTTCATACACTTACAAACTCAGGCTGTTCATACACTTACAAACTCAGACTGTTCATACACTTACAAACTCAGGTTGTTCATACACTTACAAACTCAGGTTGTTCATACACTTACAAACTCAGACTGTTCATACACTTACAAACTCAGGTTGTTCATACACTTACAAACTCAGGTTGTTCATACACTTACAAACTCAGGTTGTTCATACACTTACAAACTCAGACTGTTCATACACTTACAAACTCAGACTGTTCATACACTTACAAACTCAGGTTGTTCATACACTTACAAACTCAGGTTGTTCATACACTTACAAACTCAGACTGTTCATACACTTACAAACTCAGGTTGTTCATACACTTACAAACTCAGACTGTTCATACACTTACAAACTCAGGTTGTTCATACACTTACAAACTCAGGTTGTTCATACACTTACAAACTCAGGTTGTTCATACACTTACAAACTCAGACTGTTCATACACTTACAAACTCAGGCTGTTCATACACTTACAAACTCAGACTGTTCATACACTTACAAACTCAGGTTGTTCATACACTTACAAACTCAGGTTGTTCATACACTTACAAACTCAGACTGTTCATACACTTACAAACTCAGGCTGTTCATACACTTACAAACTCAGACTGTTCATACACTTACAAACTCAGGTTGTTCATACACTTACAAACTCAGGTTGTTCATACACTTACAAACTCAGGCTGTTCATACACTTACAAACTCAAGTCTGTTTATACACTTACAAACTCAGGTTGTTCATACACTTACAAACTCAGACTGTTCATACACTTACAAACTCAGACTGTTCATACACTTACAAACTCAGGTTGTTCATACACTTACAAACTCAGGTTGTTCATACACTTACAAACTCAGGCTGTTCATACACTTACAAACTCAAGTCTGTTTATACACTTACAAACTCAGGTTGTTCATACACTTACAAACTCAGGCTGTTCATACACTTACAAACTCAGACTGTTCATACACTTACAAACTCAGGTTGTTCATACACTTACAAACTCAGGTTGTTCATACACTTACAAACTCAGACTGTTCATACACTTACAAACTCAGGTTGTTCATACACTTACAAACTCAGGTTGTTCATACACTTACAAACTCAGGTTGTTCATACACTTACAAACTCAGACTGTTCATACACTTACAAACTCAGACTGTTCATACACTTACAAACTCAGGTTGTTCATACACTTACAAACTCAGGTTGTTCATACACTTACAAACTCAGACTGTTCATACACTTACAAACTCAGACTGTTCATACACTTACAAACTCAGGTTGTTCATACACTTACAAACTCAAGTTGTTCATACACTTACAAACTCAAGTCTGTTTATACACTTACAAACTCAGGTTGTTCATACACTTACAAACTCAGGCTGTTCATACACTTACAAACTCAGACTGTTCATACACTTACAAACTCAGACTGTTCATACACTTACAAACTCAGGTTGTTCATACACTTACAAACTCAGGTTGTTCATACACTTACAAACTCAGGCTGTTCATACACTTACAAACTCAGGTTGTTCATACACTTACAAACTCAGACTGTTCATACACTTACAAACTCAGACTGTTCATACACTTACAAACTCAGGTTGTTCATACACTTACAAACTCAGGTTGTCCATACACTTACAAACTCAGACTGTTCATACACTTACAAACTCAGGTTGTTCATACACTTACAAACTCAGACTGTTCATACACTTACAAACTCAGGTTGTTCATACACTTACAAACTCAGACTGTTCATACACTTACAAACTCAGGTTGTTCATACACTTACAAACTCAGACTGTTCATACACTTACAAACTCAGACTGTTCATACACTTACAAACTCAGGTTGTTCATACACTTACAAACTCAGGTTGTTCATACACTTACAAACTCAGGCTGTTCATACACTTACAAACTCAGGTTGTTCATACACTTACAAACTCAGACTGTTCATACACTTACAAACTCAGACTGTTCATACACTTACAAACTCAGGTTGTTCATACACTTACAAACTCAGGCTGTTCATACACTTACAAACTCAGGTTGTTCATACACTTACAAACTCAGACTGTTCATACACTTACAAACTCAGGCTGTTCATACACTTACAAACTCAGGTTGTTCATACACTTACAAACTCAGACTGTTCATACACTTACAAACTCAGACTGTTCATACACTTACAAACTCAGACTGTTCATACACTTACAAACTCAGACTGTTCATACACTTACAAACTCAGGTTGTTCATACACTTACAAACTCAGACTGTTCATACACTTACAAACTCAGGTTGTTCATACACTTACAAACTAGGTCAAAATTAAACATAATTTGAAGATGATTATTAAAATGAAAATATTAAATATTTGTTAGTAATGAGTAAAGTAACTCTCCAGCAGACGATGGGCAGCACTTCCACACTGGCGTCTACATAGGCGTGTTGGTGGTGGCTGGCGTGTACCTCATGGGGCTCATGTGCCTCTTCTTCGGAGCTATGAAGGTCTGTCAGAAACAATTTTTATAGTTAATGTTCTCTCCACTTCATTTAATGTTAATCTTCATCCGCATGTCATTGTATTACACTGATACTTATTGAGCATTCGAAATATCAACCCAAAACGATTCCCAGGTGTTTTTCTCGTGTCTTATTCACTATACAGTCAGTATCTTCTACATTTACATAACTAAATCTTAGTTCCACATGTGACCGGTTACACATGTGACCACGTTTTCATCTACTGCATCTCTCTAGATCTTTTACAACTCCATAACTATATCTACATCCCATTTTGTGAGCCTGACCTGCTACCACTAGTGGGTTCCACCGATTACCACATCAACTGCTTCACCTTTCCACTACTTCTACTGGATAGAGTGCAAAAAAAATTCATCCTCTTGTGTCAGTAATAAATTTGTAAAGTTGCTGTACAGGCGAAATGTCTCAGCGAAGATAAGCAAGTGTTGCACATACAAGTGTTGCACAAGCAAGTGTTGCACATGCAAGTGTTCCACAAGCAAGTGTTGCACATGCAAGTGTTGCACAAGCAAGTGTTGCACATACAAGTGTTGCACAAGCAAGTGTTGCACATGCAAGTGTTCCACAAGCAAGTGTTCCACAAGCAAGTGTTGCACATACAAGTCTTGCACATGCAAGTGTTGCACAATCAAGTGTTGAACATGCAATTGTTGCACAATCAAGTGTTGCACATACAAGTGTTGCACATACAAGTGTTGCACATTCAAGTGTTGCACATGCAAGTGTTGCACAATCAAGTGTTGCACATGCAAGTGTTGCACAATCAAGTGTTGCACATACAAGTGTTGCACATACAAGTGTTGCACATGCAATTGTTGCACAATCAAGTGTTGCACATACAAGTGTTGCACATGCAAGTGTTGTACATGCAAGTGTTGCATATACAAGTGTTGCACATACAAGTGTTGCATATACAAGTGTTGCACATACAAGTGTTGCACATACAAGTGTTGCACATACAAGTGTTGCACATACAAGTGTTGCATATACAAGTGTTGCACATGCAAGTGTTGCACATGCAAGTGTTGTACATACAAGTGTTGCATATACAAGTGTTGCACATGCAAGTGTTGTACATACAAGTGTTGCATATACAAGTGTTGCACATGCAAGTGTTGCACAATCAAGTGTTGCACATACAAGTGTTGCACATACAAGTGTTGCATATACAAGTGTTGCACATGCAAGTGTTGCACAATCAAGTGTTGCACATGCAAGTGTTGCACATACAAGTGTTGCACATTCAAGTGTTGCACATGCAAGTGTTGCATATACAAGTGTTGCACATGCAAGTGTTGCACAATCAAGTGTTGCACATACAAGTGTTGCACATACAAGTGTTGCATATACAAGTGTTGCACATGCAAGTGTTGCACATGCAAGTGTTGTACATACAAGTGTTGCATATACAAGTGTTGCACAATCAAGTGTTGCACATACAAGTGTTGCACATACAAGTGTTGCACATACAAGTGTTGCATATACAAGTGTTGCACATGCAAGTGTTGCACAATCAAGTGTTGCACATACAAGTGTTGCATATTCAAGTGTTGCACATGCAAGTGTTGCATATACAAGTGTTGCACATGCAAGTGTTGCACAATCAAGTGTTGCACATACAAGTGTTGCACATACAAGTGTTGCACATTCAAGTGTTGCACATGCAAGTGTTGCATATACAAGTGTTGCACAATCAAGTGTTGCACATACAAGTGTTGCACATACAAGTGTTGCACAATCATAAAATTTTGCTTACTTTTACCATAAATTTCAATTGCAGTAGAAATTATATTTAAAAGTGTGAAAATCTAAGTATTTTAGCTGAAAAATGAGTTTTGCCAGAAAAGCACTCAAACCGCTTTAAAACGTCGAAATATGCAATAAAATACGATTTTAGCACAAAGTGTTGCACATACAAGTGTTGCACATACAAGTGTTGCACATGCAATTGTTGCACAATCAAGTGTTGCACATACAAGTGTTGCACATGCAAGTGTTGTACATGCAAGTGTTGCATATACAAGTGTTGCATATGCAAGTGTTGCACAATCAAGTGTTGCACATACAAGTGTTGCACATACAAGTGTTGCACATGCAAGTGTTGTACATACCAGTGTTGCATATACAAGTGTTGCACATGCAAGTGTTGCACATGCAAGTGTTGCACATACAAGTGTTGCACATACAAGTGTTGCACAATCAAGTGTTGCACAATCAAGTGTTGCACATACAAGTGTTGCACATACAAGTGTTGCACATGCAAGTGTTGTACATACAAGTGTTGCATATACAAGTGTTGCACATGCAAGTGTTGCACATGCAAGTGTTGCACATACAAGTGTTGCACATACAAGTGTTGCACATGCAAGTGTTGCACATGCAAGTGTTGCACATTTAAGTGTTGCACATGCAAGTGTTGCACATACAAGTGTTGCACATACAAGTGTTGCACATTTAAGTGTTGCACATGCAAGTGTTGCACATACAAGTGTTGCACATACAAGTGTTGCACATACAAGTGTTACACATGCAAGAGGTCCGTCCACGATGATCTTTCTACATATCAGGCTGCTGGCAAAACTTAAAGGACCGCTCGGAAAAAGAGCAGTTGGCTTTAGATGTGTCAGCCAGCGTATCCACCTGCAATGCACTTGCCACTGAATGGTCTTCTAAAAACACCCGAACGTCTGGTCCAACTGACTCAAGAAGATTGTCATTGAGAATCAGTTGCACTAACTCACTAACATTACTGACACCAGTGGATTTGTACCACTTAGTGAACGATTTAGATTGTGCATGAACAAAGTCCACGTGGGACTGACCTAACTGACGCTTGCTCAGTTTACATTATCTCCTATATTTGGCGGGAATGCACTGATATGCACCGAATACAGCTGTCTTCACAACGTAGTAATTAGCGAAATCCACATCACTCAAATCACCTGTAAATTCCTGCACTTTGCCATGTAATATTGTATGCTCGAATGCTGCCCAATGCTCGAACCTGATTTTCGAAAGACTCAAAAAAAATTCAGGATCAGTAAACTAGTAAGCAACACAGATTTCTGTACACTGAAATTGTCATCCACGGTACGCCGAAGTTGTCACCTCCTGGAAGTCTCAAGATTGAATTTAGCCAACGCGAGCGCTAACAGAGTTGACTCCCCTTGAGACAACCCTGGTTCCCCAAATGAATGCTGGAACGGTTGCTCAGGAGTTTGTCCTCCCGCATTATGAAGAAATCTAAGGGAAGATCGGCGATGAATAGCTCCCGTAGCAGCACAAACCTCGGGTTGGAACGTCGTCTTAATCGAGTCAACCTTTAATTTGTTGCACATACACTCACGAAACTGTGCAGCGGTAAGACTTCATTGATACTCTATACCAACAGAATGAGCAATTTGCCAGCAGCGTTGTAGAGATAGTCTGGGCAAGTTTTACACGGTATATTCATTCACTAATCGCCTAACACGTGGTTGTGGCATAATCCACTATAACTAAACGCTGACTGCAATACGCTAAACGCAACACGAAGCAATAGCACATTCAAAATTCAAATTCAAATTCAAATTCAAATCCTTTATTTCGTGTAATACAAGGTGGGGTGTACTTATAGTTATACATTAAAGTAGATATTACAAGATGGCCAATAATATGCCTAGGTATGCCTAGGCTTTTCAGGCAGTCTTATGATAGGTCTTACTTAATAGCTATACAATGAATATACAGATTGTAAGGTTAGGTTAGGTTTACAAAATTTAGGTACTGGAATTTAAACATTGAGAATTTAACAATTAGTATAAAAAGTTAGCAATTAGTTTATATATTAATGATAAAGGTGATATATTGGCATAATATAGTTTCTATATTAAGCTATGACTAGCTTAAGTATTATGAAGCAATAGTTGTATTAGAATTTTGGTTAGAACTGTGCAAATTAAGGGGAATCACAGATATCAATAAGTGTATTTTACTGTGGTTAGTAATGTGCAAATTAAGGAGAATCACAGATATCAATAAGTGTATTTTGCTGTGGATATGTGCAAGATAAAGTAGTTTTCGTATGGTTAACTACCGGTTGGGTGCGTAAGTGAGATAAGATGTTTTTTAACGGTGCTTTTGAAAATGGAGGTTGTGTCTGCAGTTCTAGAGTTTTCAGGCAGGGAGTTCCAGATTTTAGGCCCTTTTATGCGCATTGAATTTTTGTATAGATTTAGTCGGACACGGGGAATGTCAAAGAGATGTTTATGTCTGGTATTATGTCTATGGGTCCTGTCACAACTGTCAATAAAGTGTTTTAGCTCAGGGTTAAAGTTGGAATTAATGGTTCTATAAATGTAGATAGCAGAGTAGTAAGTATGGATGTTCTGAACAGTGAGTAGGTTTAGGTCTTTGAAGAGTGGGGGGGTGTGCTGCCTAGCGTTGGATTGTGTGATATTTCTTACTGCGGCTTTTTGTTGAGTTATTATTGGCTTTAGGTGGGTAATTGCTGTTGATCCCCATGCACATAACGTACCATTAACAAGTCACAACAGAAGAGCAAAGGCGAGGGAGCAGGTATATACGTATGTGAAAGACGGTGGAACTGGGAAAAAGAGAGGGATGGAAGGAATAATAATATGAAGTAGTGATGGTAGTGGCAGAAGTAGTAGTGGAAGGTAACTGGAGTACTGGAAGTAACACAACAGTCAGAGAGTGGAGTGGTCGTAGTAGTGGTAGTGGCAGCAGTAGTAAGTAGAAGTAATGGTAGAAATGGAGGAAGTCTAAGGACAAGAGAAAGGAGCACTTCAAGTAAGTTAATGCCCCACGAGGGTGGGACCAAAAACACTGATGAAAAACCTCAAAGGACAGAATTTACCAGGCAGAAGAAAGGCGAGACAAATAAAATATATTAAAGGAGAAGAGGTAAGGAGAGGAGGAGATAAAGATCAGGTGACGTCACCAGAGTTCTGAAGTTTGGAGCATTTGACAATGTAATGAGAAATGAAGGCGTCTACAGAGACAAAGTCCCGACTAAGATTCATATTGGGAAAGTTGTATATAAAGATGCTTCAACGAAATGGCGTGTGTGAAGGCAGATGAAGGGTAGACAGTTTTGCCACAACACCAGTTAATAGAATGACTGTGTTCTCTAACAGGACAGAAAAGAACATTGTTGTTGTCTAACACTTCTTTAGTGCTCTTAAAATCTACCTGGAGTCTACCTGGAAGGTATTCCGGGGATCAACGCCCCTGCTGCCCGGTCTACGATCAGGCCTCCCGGTAGATCAGGGCCTGATCAACGAGGCTGTTACTGCTGGCCGCACGCGGTCCAACGAACGAACCACAGCCCGGCTGAGTGGCCAATTTCTCCAAAAAAATTGAAAAGACAAGAGGAACAGGAAATGGAGTACACTCCGGAAGCATCAATAGCAGGAGGAGAGATACTGACTAGATTACTAAAAAAGGTGTTAGTTTGACGAAAAATAAGTTTGATGTTTAAGGAAAGGAGAGAGTTGTTAAGATTTGAGAGACTGGAAATATAGGAAAGGCAAAAAAACAGGAGGTTTCACTGGAGTGCAGAGTTTGGGAGAGAAAAAAGAGTTCCCAAGAAGAGAGAACGAACTGCGAAGAGTGGAAATTTCCGAGTCAAGGAACTGAGAGAAAAAGAGAGAAATAAGAACACTTTTCTAGACAGAGGAAAGATGGTAAAAAAAGTTGTGAATTGACATGCCACTGTGCGTAGGCTTACATAGCGATGGACATGCATATTAAGGAAAGGAAGCAAAGAGTTAGACTCCCATTCACCTGTGAACTTGAGAGAAGGAGCAATTGTTAAGTGCGTCGAGAAATAGTTGCAAGTGACAAGAATCACGTGACCAACAAAGCAAATATATCATGTACACAGCGGAGCCAGAGGGAAGGCGACGCACCCCAGTAGTAGGAAGTAGAACAGCTTCGAAGTATTCTACATAAAGGTTGGCAAGAACAAGGGACAGAGGAGAACCCAGAAACGCACCGAAGGTTTGAGAATGAAATTTACTCTGACAGGAAAAGGAGTTGGAGTCTACACAAAGGCGAGAAAGATCAAGAAAGACATCAGTAGGTATAGGGGGATGAAGTAACGCCTCACTGACCTTCACTCTAAGAAAATTAAGAACATCAAGAGGGACATTGGTGAAGAGGGAATCAACATCAGAACTTAGTACCTTACAGGTTGGAAGAGTGACGGAGGTGAGCAGACGTTCTAAGAAATAGAGTGAGATTTTTGGCAAATCAGTAGGCAAGAGAATGAGAGAACCTCTGGAGGATATTATGGAACGTAGAGGAATATCATGGTTATGAGTGTTAGGAAGACCATAGAAATAAGAATACTGTTTCCCGTAGTTCGATTGCTACAGTACTCAGTTCACACAATGAGTTCCGGGGTTCGATCCCCAGTACGGGTGGAAACACCTGCTATTCCTGTTCACTTATCAGTAAAATAGGTACCTGGGTGTTAGCTGACCTGTGTGGGTTGCATCCTGTTAATCAAATTAACCTAATTTGCCCGAAATGCTCTGCATAAAAAGGGATTTCTTTATAGTAGTATGTCACTGATATCACTTAGGCCTGTATACGTACGTTGTACATGTACGTGTAGAAATAAAGATTATTATTATTATTATTATTATTATTATTATTATTATTATTATTAGGTAGAAAGGGACAGATAACCCGGAAACGTTGAACAAGATCAAAAACAGAGATCGGAGAAACCCGAATTTTATGGTTAAAAGTTCACTTGATTCGGTGAAGAAGGTTGGAAATGAGAGGAGTGTAGGTAAGAAAGTCATACAGCAAGACTTCAACTTTTCAGAAGATTACCACCGAAAAGCTGAAGGTAGTTCGAACAACCACCGAACTGCCTTTACCATATGAAAGGACGACAATATGGTATTCGACTTAAGAGAAGAAAAGGCAAGTTGGAAGCGACGAGGAAGGTACCAGTTACTAGATGAGAGGCTATCAAGGGCAGGATTGAGAGCACCACGAAGAGTGTTCTTAGATAAGAGGCTATCAAGGGCAGGATTGAGAGCACCACGAAGAGTGTTCTTAGATAAGAGGCTATCAAGGGCAGGATTGAGAGCACCACGAAGAGTGTTCTTAGATAAGAGGCTATCAAGGGCAGGATTGAGAGCACCACGAAGAGTGTTCTTAGATAAGAGGCTATCAAGGGCAGGATTGAGAGCACCACGAAGAGTGTTCTTAGATAAGAGGCTATCAAGGGCAGGATTGAGAGCACCACGAAGAGTGGACAAGTCAGGAAAGTTCCGAGACTCAGACTGACTTAAGGAATCAACGTGGTGCAAGAAAGACCAAAACAAAGAAACTCAAGCTGATGTGGAGAGAGTGTGACAGTAAACAAAATAGTGACACAGTCAGTAAGGGAGAATTTGGACAAGGCCTAAGATAAGACATATAGTAGTGTGCATATTAAGTGGGGCAGTGATGAATTTGGACAATTAATTTTGAAAATTAAAGTTAATTTGAGAAATACACGACAATATGACAGATAATTATTTTAATAAGAGATATAACTACCCTTTGCTTTTATAAGCACTGCCATATAATTGACCAATGTTGAACACATTTTGGAAGTTGTTCATCGTGGTTCCAGGTCCCAATAACAGAGGCTATTAGCTTCTCCACAGCTGAACAATCCTGTTTTCCGATCCTGTATTTGGTTATTGCTCATAGATTTTCAATTAGGCTAGAGCTCTCGCTTCACACACGGAGGGCCCGGGTTCGATTCCCGGCGGGTGGAAACATTTCGACGTGTTTCCTTACACCTGTTGTCATGTTCACCTAGCAGCAAATAGGTACCTGGGTTGTTAGTCGACTGGTGTGGGTCGCATCCTGGGGGACAAGATTGAGGACCCCAATGGAAATAAGACAGACAGTCCTCGATGACGCACTGATTTTCTTGGGTTATCCTGGGTGGCTAACCCTCCGGGCTTAAAAATCCGAAGAAATCTTATCTTATCTTATCTTAGAACGCTTAGCTCACTCTCTTCGATGAGTGTCAGCATTTTCCTGCTGGAAAATGCCTTCTCCACCTGGAAAGTCTCTATCCACAATGGGAAGCAAATGAGTCGACGATTGCCTTGTATCTGTCACTGTTCATTGTTCCCTCAATAATATCAAGATGTCCAGGGGATTTAGCAGTAAAAGTATCCCAAAATATTTTCTTAGGTTTTGGAGCTTCTTGAATGTGTCCATTCCGAAGAGGTTCGTTTTGCTCCGTCTCACTACCACTGTTCTGTAACCATGTACTTCAAAATGCGCCTCATCTGAAAATATAACTTTTCTCCATTCATTTGTCGTCCATCCCTTATAGGCTGCGCACCGCAGCCGTCTTTTCTTCATAGCAGCAGCAATAATTTTTCTAAGTACTTACACACCATACACACCGAACTTATATGGAAGAAAGAAACTTATTTATTTCTAAGTAAGACTCACAGTATACTCAGAATATCAGAAGGCAAAAAAAAAAAAAAAACTCCTGCACCTAGCCCCTACCAACCCCAATTCAGCGAGGCTTTATGGATTACCGAAGACCCACAAACCTAATTTGCCTATGAGACACATTACGTGTGGTACTGGCAGCGCCCCGCACAAGCTAACACGAGTTTTGACGAAATATTTAGTGAAATTTCTGGGTACGATTAGTCAAGCTGACATGAAGTACTCAGGTGGCTTCATTAACTGTGTGAGGGATCTCGAAGTGATGGATAAGAAACTTGCAAGTTTCGACGTCACTGCCTTATTTACAAATGTTCCAGTTGATCAAGCCATTAATCATGTTTGCAGGGTGATTAACGATGCCTGTGAGCCTCGTCGAACAATGTGTTCGTTATAACTTTTTGAGATTTGAGGACAACAAGGATAAATAACTGTTTGGGTTGGCCAATTAGTGCAGTACTAGCCAGTTTATATATGAAGAACCTAGAATCTAGACGGATCCTAAATACAATCCCTAGATCAGTTAGATGGATGAACCACATGTTGGTTATTGAACTCAACAGTCTATAAGTGTGTGACATCCTCACACCATCAACACTCTGGAACCTACAATTAAATTTGCAGTAGATGGGGACGAGATGGACAAGCAATTACCATTTGTCGATATATTCTACTCACAGGTGAAAATAGACTCTCTCTTAAAGTCTACCGACAATCAACCTACAAGAACGATCTTCTACATTTCTTCTCTCATCATAATGCCAAAACTAAAAGACAATTTACAGAATTTCCAGTTCACAGTGAACCAGGCTGCCCAGTCTATGTGGCATTGTGTGGCCGAGTGGTCTAGAGCGCTGCCTGGGAATCTTGTCCGTCCCAGAAGCAGTATCGAGCATAAGAAGTAGCTACCACTTAATGTATTTTAAAGCATACTTTGGTTAGTGGAGTATTATTTTAAATTATATATTATACAGATTACCAATATTCTGTAAGACATTATGTAGACTGAACTTCTGTAAGATATGTAGACTGAACATTTGTAAGACATTATGTAGACTGAACTTCTGTAAGACATAATATAGATTGAACCTCTGTAAGACATTATGTAGACCCCGTTCATCAAAATTGTGTTTTACGTCAGTAGATATGACTGAGGGAGCTGTTAGGGCTTTAAACTAGAAAAAGTTAGTGGTATGGGTTATGGGGGGAAAACAGTGAAGTCCCAGTGTAATAATGTTATGAATTTTAGGAGAACTAGTAATAGGCAGAATAAGGTGGATATTGGAGAGTCAGTGGCACTAGGTGACAAGGACAGCAATAGGTATAGTGGAAAAACAAAAATGAACAAGAAGAGTAAAGAGAAGGGAGGTTTTCTGAACATTTTTTTATACTAATAGTCGTAGTGCGAGAAATAAGATGGACGAGTTGAGATTAGTTGCAAGTGCAGGTAATATTGATGTTTTTGCATTAACTGAGACGTGGTTTAATATGAAAAATCTGGACATGCCTGCTGAATGTCACATTCAGGGTTTTAAATTGTTCCAAGTAGACAGAAGTATCTGGAAGGGGGGTGGGGTGGCACTCTATGTCCGTGATCATTTAAATTGTTGCATAAAAATGGGTATAAAGTCTGAAATAATACATACAGAGTCTGTCTGGATAGAATTTTCAGAGGGGTGTGAAAAATTTATTTTAGGCGTGATATACCGTCCTCCAAACTTAGATAGGGAACAAGGGAGACTACTTTGAGAGGAAATTGTTAACGCCACAATGCATGATAACGTAGTGATTCTAGGGGACTTTAACTTTAGTCAGATTTATTGGAATTTCTTGACAGGTAATTTATAATCAAACGACTTTTTAGAAGTAGTTCAGGATTGTTTTTGAAGCAGTTTGTGACAGAACCTACAAGGGAAATAACTTACTTGACTTGGTTCTGCAAACAAGAATCCCTTGTTAATAATTTAGAAATTACAGACAAACTCGGCACAAGCGACCACAAGTCAATTACCTTTAGCAATGAATGGATGTATGATAGTAGGGATAATTCAGTAACAGTCCCAGACTTTCGCTTAGCAGATTATAATGGGCTTAGAGAACACTTATCAACTGTGGACTGGGGTAACGAACAGAGCTATCAATATGACAGCTTTCTTAGCACTATACAGACAGCCCAAAGAACATTTATCCCATATAAAGAAATTATATCAAGTAGAAATGACCCAAAATGGATGAATAATAGGCTCAAATATCTTTTAGGGCAGAAGAAAGGAATTTATAGGCGCATAAATAGAGGTGAGGGTCATCTTATAAATCAGTATACTGACATTAAGAGGGACGTTAAAAAGGGTATAAGAAAAGCTAAACGGGACTATGAAATTAAAGTTGCTAGGGATTCAAAAACTAACCCAAAATTTTTTCCAGGTTTATAGAACAAAAGTTAGGGATAAGATAGGTCCCCTTAAAAATAACTTTGGGCATCTTACTGACAAGGAGAATGATATGTGCTCTATTTTTAATAATTATTTTCTCTCGGTTTTCACACAGGAAGACACTAACAATATTCCAATAATTAATTTTTATAGTGGCCCTGAAGAAGATAAATTATGTAATATCACAGTCACTAGCGAAATTGTTATGAAGCAAGTAGACCGACTGAAACAAAATAAATCACCGGGTCCTGATGAGCTTTTTGCAAGGGTTCTTAAGAAATGCAAAATGGAACTCTGTGAACCAATATCTAACATTTTTAATTTATCTCTTCAAACAGGTGTAGTGTCTGATATGTGGAAGATGGCTAATGTAATTCCTATTTTTAAAGCAGGGGACAAGTCACTACCGTCAAATTACCGCCCAATAAGCCTGACCTCAATTGTAGGCAAATTACTAGAGTCAATTATAGCTGATATTATTAGAAGCCATCTAGATAACCATAATTTGATTAATGATACTCAGCATGGATTCAAGAGGGGGCGTTCCTGCCTATATAATTTATTAACCTTCTTTAGTAAAGCTTTTGAGGCTGTTGATCACGATAAAGAATTCGATATTGTTTATTTAGATTTTAGTAAGGCTTTTGATAGAGTACCGCACCAGAGACTGTTAAAGAAAGTGGCAGCTCATGGCATTGGGGAAAAAGTGCTGTCATGGATCGAGTCATAACTCACCAATAGGAAGCAGAGAGTGTGCATAAATGGGGTTAAATCCGAGTGGGGATCTGTAACAAGTGGTGTTCCACAGGGATCAGTCTTAGGCCCGTTGTTGTTTATAATATATATCAATGACCTTGATGAGGGAATTACTAGTGATATGAGCAAATTCGCCGATGACACGAAGATAGGTAGGATAATTGATTCAAACGTAGATGTCAGGGAACTTCAGATGCAGATGCAGTTCAATGTAGATAAATGCAAGGTTCTGAAGCTTGGGAGTGTCCATAACCCAAGCACTTATAAGTTAAATAACGTAGAACTTAGCCATACAGATTGCAAAAAGGACTTGGGGGTTATAGTAAGCAGCAACCTTAAACCAAGACAGCAATGCCTAAGCGTACGTAATAAGGCAAACAGATTACTGGGATTTATATCAAGAAGTGTTAGCAACAGAAGTCCAGAGGTTATATTACAGCTTTATACATCGTTAGTAAGGCCTCACCTAGATTACGCAGCTCAGTTCTGGTCTCCATATTACAGAATGGATATTAATTCGTTAGAAAACATTCAGTGTAGAATGACTAAATTAATACATAGCATTAGAAATCTTCCGTATGAAGAAAGATTGAAGACCCTAAAATTACATTCACTTGTTAGACGAAGCATGAGGGGAGACATGATCGAGGTATACAAGTGGAAAATGGGTATTAACAAAGGGGATATAAATTAGGTCTTGAGGATATCTCTCCAAGAGAGAACCCGCAATAATGGATTCAAATTAGATAAGTTTAGATTTAGAAAGGATATAGGAAAGTATTGGTTTGGAAATAGGGTAGTTGATGAGTGGAACAGTCTGCCTAGTAGGGTTATTGAAGCAAGGACCTTGGGTAGTTTTAAATTTAGGTTGGATAAATTCATGAGTGAGAGGGGTTGGATTTGAGTGGGAATTGCACATGAGTGGGTAGAATTGTCAAAGCTTATTTCTTAGATAGCATTGAAGATTGGGTAGAACAAATATTTTGTTAGTGGGATGGAATGTGAAGGACCTGCCTAGTATGGGCCAACAGGCCTGCTGCAGTGTTCCTCCTTTCTTATGTTCTTATGTATTATGATTATGGACTTGTTATCAATCATAATGTACTCGGTCACTTTTTCAAATAATTTTTATAGTTTATAATATTGGATATATTATATGACGGGTAATTAGGTGATTCACGAAATCGTAATGACACGATGGGTTCGAACCCCACCCGTGGTATGGTTTAATTAGGTGATGCCTGCATTCATAAATTGTTTATATATAGATGCACAGAAAATTAAGTCAATTTAATTTTGTCAACGAATCACCATCGTCGTGCACTAATTAATTAATGAAAATAGCATTTAATACTCTGTTTACTACGTCTGAGTTGCCTAATTATTATTTCTGCCCAAGGAAGAGTGTTAAAGATTTTTTTTCAGAAACTGTATATTCATAAAACAAACCTTCACCAAGCTACATTTTCCTTCCTTTTCTCTCAAGCACTGTAAGAAAGGAGTCCTCCAAATCATTAATTTTCCAATTACCAACCCCACTTTAAACAAAATAATAATTCTTCCCAGAAGCTAGGTTGCCGTGAACGTCTTCAACACTATAGTCGCCATTGTCTCCAGCACATCCATCAAGACCTAGCCAGGACCAAAGTTAAGAACCGTAAACCAATCAATGCAGAAGTAACACTATCCCTTGCGGAGGCTGTGGCAATGTATACGTCGTTGAAACATCCCGAAGCCTAGCAATACGTCTCAATGAACACACATCAATGCATGAAGAAAATGACAACTTGAACACTGTGGTGCAAAAATAGTATACAATACCGTCAAGATGAAAGTTAAGACATGTGCAACATCTGGGTATCTTTATTGTAGACGTTTCGCCCTCCTAGAATCTGTATTGATAAAGTCAATGGATGGCAAAACGTCTACAATAAAGATACCTAGTTGTTGCACATGTGTCTTAACTTTCAACTTGAACAATGCATGTGTGCAACACAGGAACTCCACCAAACATTTAATAGCATCATCAGGATTAGTGATTATGCCTGATTACAGAGTAGTTAGGTTAGAATACACTTTAACCCATCAGCGAGGTTTACGCATCGACGATTTCACCCACTTTACGCACTATTTTTGGCCCATTCCAAATTTCCTAAAAAATGTCTTGAATCATCTTTAATCGCTATTTCAGACAGTTAAACAAACAAAGGCAACTTTATCACATCTAAAGTATTAGCCAGAGTTTACTCAAAACGATAAACCCTGCTGTCACATACCAACTAAGAGTTACCTCTACTTCTACTACTACCATCTACAACACGGCCTAGTAGGCCTACCACAGTCTTTATGCTCTTTAATCTCACGTTGTTACCTATATATGTCTTCTGTGTCCTTGTATTGTTTGTATTGGCTTGACAGATCTCCTGGAGAGCGAAACGTCGCCGCTGTAAAATGTCACATTAGTTGCACATGTTCTTGTACCTAACAGGTTTCTACTTCCCCAGGTTACTTAGAATATAAAAATGAGGGTTATTTTAATTCCCAAGGCTTTTCGCATTGAACTGAATCTGTCACTTCTTGACCGACGACATTACCTTGAAATTCAATGATATTCTCCTCCAGATCTATTATTCGGCCTATTTTTGTGATGTCAGTGAATTTCCTCACGTTGCTTTTCATTTCCTCACGTTGCTTTTCATTTCCTCGTGCAGGTTATTATTGTAATTAACGAGTAAAAATGAGCCTATAACTTATCCTAGTGAAACACCACTTTCATTCTGGGCTAATTCTGTTTTCACGTCACTTATTCAAACTCTGCTACTTCTCAATTAGTTATACTTTTTTCCATGGAAAAAGTTTGCCTTCAATACTATGTGACGCAACTTTTTTTTTAATCAGTATCTAATATTCCCTGACCAAAAGAAAGATCTATTGTTAGTTTGATTACAATCCATTCACTTGATGGTGATCCATAACGCAGAATAGTTTTCAGAAAATTTCTGCGGTAATATTTACATGGAAAAACAGAATATATTATAAAGTGAAAACTTGTTTGCTTCTTGGTCTCTAGATGGTGGAGAAAAATTTAAATATCGCATCTTATGCTGCGATAATTAGTCAATGAGAAAAAAGACACTTGTATACTGCTCAGCAAACGGCTCCACTAAGCTGACCCTCATATGACTAGGTTTTTCGGTATTTTTATTATTTGTCTTTCTCCATTTTATATAATGTTTGATAAAACCTGTGTTTTTACTGATCACCCTTTGAAATGTTCTTTTCCCTTTTCTCCTCTGATTCTTTTTAAAAATTGCCTCTACGTTGTGTTGTTGCAGGAGCGTTACAAGTTATTGCAAGCCTGGGTGTTCCTGGAGTGCTGCCTCTTAGCGGCCATGGCGATCATAGCGGTGGCGCTCTTCGTAGTTTCCATGGTACCCTTTGCCTTTGCAATGACTGCATTCGCGTTGCTGCGCCTCTACTTCCTCGTTGTCGTCAGATCTTACGCTCTCAACGTAAGTTTCTAAATGACACTCCATGGTTTCTTACTGCTACTTGTGTTTATGTTGTGATATGTTTAGCATGATACATAACAGTTGAGTTTTCCCTCATTTTTCCAATACTCAGTTAATAAATATGAATTAAAAAAGAGGCATGCAAGTAAATTTGTATTTGTATCTTGTGTACTTATTAGTCATGCGATCGTTATACTGAAGGTCTCAAAAAAACGTAAAGAATTAGTATGATTATGAAGTATCAAAGTGTATCCAACATCATGCAATCTCTGTGCATCACAGAACACTGTGCATGACCAGTGAGAATAGTAAACCCAAGTTAAAGGAATCTAATTCAACGACAGACTCCGACAATAATGTTGGGTCTCATGTGACCTAAAATCAGTTGCAGAGTCTCTATATAAAGTAGATGTATTCAACGAACATTTCTTTACATTCGACAAGATTCATGGCACCACACACTATGCCACATGTCAAAACCTGTCTAGACATGGTTGCAAGAGAACACCAGTGTGATCCATTTGCCAGGGGAGATCCCTGACCTGAATCATAATGAAAATTGTTGTAATGATATGAAAGCAAAGTTCCAGCAAAGCTCCAACAAAGCTCCAGCAAAGCTCCAGCAAAGCTCCAGCAAAGCTCCAACAAAGCTCCAGCAAAGCTCCAGCAAAGCTCCAGCAAAGCTCCAGCAAAGCTCCAACAAAGCTCCAGCAAAGCTCCAGCAAAGCTCCAGCAAAGCTCCAGCAAGCTCCAGGAAAGCTCCAGCAAAGCTCCAGCAAAGCTCCAGCAAAGCTCCAGCAAAGCTCCAGCAAAGCTCCAGCAAAGCTCCAGGAAAGCTCCAGCAAAGCTCCAGCAAAGCTCCAGCAAAGCTCCAGCAAAGCTCCAGCAAAGCTCCAACAAAGCTCCAGCAAAGCTCCAGCAAAGCTCCATTCGAAAAACTCCTCATCAGTGATATGCTAGATTGAGGGGATAAAATTATCTGGCTTAAAGAAAAAGACTTGACTTACTTTGTAAAACTTATTGATTTCATGCATAACCGCCGGAAATTGGTAATCAAATCACATGAGAAAATTATCTAATACGTAAAAGTAAGTTATATATATATATATACGTATATATATATATATATATATATATATATATATATATATATATATATATATATATATATATATATATATATATATATATATATAACCCGGCAAATTGGCGGGAAGCAAGAGTCATCTTGTCTTGTTCTTGGCTTGATAGGAATATTGTAGAATCGACAATTATTAAGCCTGATAGACAGTCATTATTCAATATAAGTGACGGGTTGTTCAAATTAGATGCATTTTTAGTTGAGGCAGCAGTACACAGTCTAAAATTGTGCGACTAGCCGAGGATTCGAACCCGCGTCGTTTTGGCCCGCCCCTACTGGCTATCAGACACAAGATGGTCTTGTCAAGGCTCTGCTGTCAAAGTAACATTACCAACAATTTCTAAACATAAAAACTTGTAATGCACATAAGGTAACGGAAGCGAGGACCCTATACAGTCTCATTGATAAACACTTACAATGATGAAGACTTCTGTAAATCACCAAGTCATTTTCTGAGCAACTTCAGTCTCCGTCTCCAGCTGGTTTTTGCTGTGGATCTTGTCAAGTTAGTCCTATTAGAACTTTTGGGAAAAGCCTCTGGCAAGATGCAGTTCAAAACCATATCACGGGCGGGGCTTGAACCCGCGGCAGAGAGTTATTAAGGGTAACAATGATTTTAAATTTATAATTTTCTGAAAAAAAAAAAAAATTGTTCCTATGTACACTATTATTCTTCACTGTCAGTATTATCATCAATGTTTTTGAGAGCTTTCCGTATTTGTAGTCCAGAGTTCATAGATGAAGATATCTCAAAAAATTATGAAATAGCTAATGATCTAAAATACCTAAGAAATTTTATTGATAAATCCTTTAAAATTGCCAGAAATATTTTTTACAATTTAAAAAGGGACAACCAACCTTATTGAACTAAAAATACGTTGGTTCTCCCTTACCATGAAAACTTGGTTGATATGCCTTCCCTTCTTAAGAATTTTAATATCAAAGTTGTATTTAATAATCTTGATACAGTAAAAAATCTTTTGATAACAAATTCCCTCAAAAATGAAAAGCAGGGGCGCCACTAGTACACTGAAAGACAACACAATAAGTGTCAGGGGCCCAAGACTGTTCAACTGCCTCCCAGCATACATAAGGGAGATTACCAATAGACCCCTGGCTGTCTTCAAAAAGGCACTGGACAGGCACCTAAAGTCAGTACCTGACCAACCGGGCTGTGGTTCGTATGTCAGCTTGCGTGCGGCCAGCAGTAACAGCCTGGTTGATCAGACCCTGATCCACCATGAGGCCTGGTCTCAGACCGAGCCGCGGGGGCGTTGACCTCCGAAACCCTCTCAAAGTAACCTCCAGGTGTGTCTATAAGATTCCTTGTAAAATATGTGATAAAGTTTATTAAGGTCAAACTGGTAAAAGTCTTGAACTAAGATTAAAATAACATATATATAACATTATTTATTCAAATGAGAGATTTTAATCATCCAATTGATTTTCAAAAGACTGAGAAAGTTGTATCAAGTAAGTCCATGGTTGGCAGGAATATAATAGAATCATGTTTCATAAAAAGCAGTTTTGAAAATAATATGAATATTTCTTTTGGTTTATATAAATTGGATTTATTTATAATTAATATAATTTGGGAAGAATTTAATGATAAATTAAACAAGTCAAAAATCTTAATGCTTGGGTAGAGTATCAGGTGTGGGTTGGATATGTGCTGCTGTGACGTGCTGGGCCAGTGTGACGTGCTGGGCCAGTGTGACGTGCTGGGCCAGTGTGACGTGCTGGGCCAGTGTGACGTGCTGGGCCAGTGTGACGTGCTGGGCCAGTGTGACGTGCTGGGCCAGTGTGACGTGCTGGGGCAGTGTGACGTGCTGGGGCAGTGTGACGTGCTGGGCCAGTGTGACGTGCTGGGGCAGTGTGACGTGCTGGGCCAGTGTGACGTGCTGGGGCAGTGTGACGTGCTGGGCCAGTGTGACGTTCTGGGCCAGTGTGACGTGCTGGGCCAGTGTGACGTGCTGGGGCAGTGTGACGTGCTGGGGCAGTGTGACGTGCTGGGCCAGTGTGACGTGCTGGGCCAGTGTGACGTGCTGGGCCAGTGTGACGTGCTGGGGCAGTGTGACGTCTCTTATGCTGGGCCAGTGTGACGTGCTGGGCAGTGTGAGTGCTGGGCAGTGTGACGTGCTGGGCCAGTGTGACGTGCTGGGCCAGTGTGACGTGCTGGGCCAGTGTGACGTCTGGGCAGTGTGACGTCTGGGCAGTGTGACGTCTGGGCCAGTGTGACGTGCTGGGCCAGTGTGACGTGCTGGGGCAGTGTGACGTGCTGGGGCAGTGTGACGTGCTGGGCCAGTGTGACGTGCTGGGCCAGTGTGACGTGCTGGGCCAGTGTGACGTGCTGGGCCAGTGTGACGTGCTGGGCCAGTGTGACGTGCTGGGCCAGTGTGACGTGCTGAGCCAGTGTGACGTGCTGGGCCAGTGTGACGTGCTGGCAGTGTGACGTGCTGGGCCAGTGTGACGTGCTGAGCCAGTGTGACGTGCTGAGCCAGTGTGACGTGCTGGGCCAGTGTGACGTGCTGGGCCAGTGTGACGTGCTGGGCCAGTGTGACGTGCTGGCCAGTGTGACGTGCTGGGCCAGTGTGACGTGCTGGGCCAGTGTGACGTGCTGGGCCAGTGTGACGTGCTGGGCCAGTGTGACGTCCTGGGCCAGTGTGACGTGCTGGGCCAGTGTGACGTGGGCGTGACGGCCAGTGTGACGTGCTGGGCCAGTGTGACGTGCTGGGCCAGTGTGACGTGCTGGGCCAGTGTGACGTGCTGGGCCAGTGTGACGTGCTGGGCCAGTGTGACGTGCTGGGCCTAGTGTGACGTGACTGGGCCAGTGTGACGTGCTGGGCTCAGTGTGACGTGCTGGGCCAGTGTGACGTGCTGAGGCCAGTGTGACGTGCTGGGCCAGTGTGACGTGGCCATGGGCGCAGTGTGACGTGCTGGGCCAGTGTGACGGGGTGACTGCGGCCAGGTAGTGAGCAGTGACCTGGGCCAGTGTGACGTGCTGGGCCAGTTGACGTCAGGGCTGGGCCAGTTGACTGCTGGGCCAGTGTAGTGTGGAGAGGAGGAGAGAGGAGGAGAGAGGGAGGGAGAGGGAGGGGAGATGTGAGAGGAGGAGAGGGGAGGGAGGAGGCAGTGTGAGTGTGGCAGTGTGAGAGAGAGGGGAGAGAGAGACGCGAGTGGAGGAGGGCAGTAGAGTAGGCAGAGAGTGTGAGCAGTGTGGAGAAGAAGAGAGAGAGAGAGAGAGAGAGAGAGAGAGAGAGAGAGAGAGAGAGAGAGAGAGAGAGAGAGAGGAGAGAAGAGAAGAGAGAGAGAGAGAGAGAGAGAGAGAGAGGAGAAGAGAGTGTGAGAGAGGAGAAGAAAGGGAGAGAGAGGGAGAGAGAGAGAGAGAGTGTGAGAAGAAAGGGAGAGAGAGGGAGAGAGACAGAGAGAAGGAGAGAAGAGAGGGAGAGAGAGAGAGTGTGAGAAGAAAGAGAGTGAGAAAGAGAGAGAGAGAGAGCTTGTTGTGTTAGTTACTGGTTGTCAAGGGCACTTGTCGATATTCAAGAGTCTGCAACCTTAAACAAGTGTACTTTGTTATTTATGTTTGGAATAATAACATAGAAAGTAGCTACAACATGGTTAGTGGAGTATTATTTTAAATTATATTATATACAGATTAAAAATATTCTGTAAGACAAACAAAACAAACAAACATTTTATTTCCTTGTGAAGTATACATAACGCAGTATACATGTGATAAAATATTGTTAAGTATGCATGTGTAGTTTGTGCATTATGTAGACTGAACCTTTGTAGGACATTATGTAGACTGAACCTCTGTAGGACATTATGTAGACTGAACCTCTGTAGGACATTATGTAGACTGAACCTCTGTAGGACATTATGTAGACTGAACCTCTGTAGGACATTATGTAGACTGAACCTCTGTAGGACATTATGTAGACTGAACCTCTGTAGAACATTATGTAGACTGAACCATTGTAGGACATTATGTAGACTGAACCTCTGTAGGACATTATGTAGACTGAACCTTGTAGGACATTATGTAGACTGAACCTCTGTAGGACATTATGAAGACTGAACCTCTGTAGGACATTATGTAGACTGAACCTTGTAGGACATTATGTAGACTGAACCTCTGTAGGACATTATGAGACTGAACCTCTGTAGGACATTATGTAGACTGAACTCTGTAGGACATTATGAAGACTGAACCTCTGTAGGACATTATGTAGACTGAACCTCTGTAGGACATTATGTAGACTGAACCTCTGTAAGACATTATGTAGACTGAACCTCTGTAGGACATTATGTAGACTGAACTCTGTAGGACATTATGTAGACTGAACCTCTGTAAGACATTATGTAGACTGAACCTCTGTAAGACATTATGTAGACTGAACCTCTGTAGGACATTATGTAGACTGAACCTCTGTAGGACATTATGTAGACTGAACCTCTGTAGGACATTATGTAGACTGAACCTCTGTAGGACATTATGTAGACTGAACCTCTGAGGACATTATGAGTCTACCTCTGAGGACATTAGAGCTGAACCTCTGTAGGACATTCTGTGACTGGAACTTCATGTGGATCATGGCTGACTAACCTGAGGACATGTTACTATGAGCCTGAACTCTGTAGACATTAGTAGACTGAACCCTGTAGGACATTAGGTAGACTGAACTCTTAGGAGCCTTCAGTGACTGAACCTCTGTAGGACATTATGACTGAACCTCTGTAGGACATTATGTAGACTGAACCTCTGTAGGACATTATGTAGACTGAACCTCTGTAGGACATTATGTAGACTGAACCTTTGTAGGACATTATGTAGACTGAACCTCTGTAGGACATTATGAAGACTGAACCTCTGTAGGACATTATGTAGACTGAACCTTTGTAGGACATTATGTAGACTGAACCTCTGTAGGACATTATGTAGACTGAACCTTTGTAGGACATTATGTAGACTGAACTTCTGTAGGACATTATGAAGACTGAACCTCTGTAGGACATTATGTAGACTGAACCTCTGTAGGACATTATGTAGACTGAACCTCTGTAAGACATTATGTAGACTGAACCTCTGTAGGACATTATGTAGACTGAACTTCTGTAGGACATTATGTAGACTGAACCTCTGTAAGACATTATGTAGACTGAACCTCTGTAAGACATTATGTAGACTGAACCTCTGTAGGACATTATGAAGACTGAACCTCTGTAGGACATTATGTAGACTGAACCTCTGTAGGACATTATGTAGACTGAACCTCTGTAGGACATTATGTAGACTGAACCTCTGGAGTTTACCTGGAGTTTACCTGGAGAGAGTTCCAGGGGTCGACGCCCCCGCGGCCCGGTCTGTGACCAGGCTTCATGGTGGATCAGGGCCTGATCAACCAGACTGTTACTACTGGCCGCACGCAGTCCAACGTACGAGCCACAGCCCGGCTGGTCAGGTACCGACTTTAGGTGCCTGTCCAGTGCCTGCTTGAAGACAGCCAGGGGTCTATCGGTAAATCCCCCTTATGTATGCTGGGAGGCAGTTGAACAGTCTTGGGCCCCTGACACTTATTGTGTTGTCTCTCAACGTGCCAGTGGCACCCCTGCTTTTCATTTGGGGGATGTTGCATCGTCTGCCTAGTCCTTTGCTCTCGTAGGAAGTGACTCTCGTGTGCAAGTTTGGTACTAATCCCTCTAGGATTTTCCAAGTGTATATAATAATGTATCTCTCCCGCCTGTGTTCCAGGGAGTACAGGTTAAGGAACTTCAATCGTTCCCAGTAATTGAGGTGTTTTATCGCAGTTAAAAGTGCTGTGAAGGTTCTCTGCCCATTTTCTAGATCAGCAATTTCACCTGCCTTGAAAGGTGCAGTTGGTAATGTTCACTCAAGGATAAACAAAGCTAGAGTGGCTCACGACGCCTGCGTCGGGAGGCAGACAGGTCTGGTACTCCAGCCGAACGTCGGGGCAACGGCCAAAAGTCGGGACAAAATTAGGCCGAAAAAAGTGACCAAAACTCGAAGTGGTCGATACTCGATGGCTGAAACTCGGGGTTCCACTGTATATTTAAATCCTGAAACCTCTATGCTTTTGTGTATAGATGTCTATTTGCTCATCATACATAATCCTAGCATTTGATTGAACAACATGAAATTATTTATCCCTTGTTTAGTAGAATTTCAGTTAATGACCAAGAAAACCCTAAGACCCTGTTTCCTCATTCAGTGACCAGTCATGCATAACCTACACACACACACATGGCATAGTGGGACCATTGCATGTATCAGTGACTGTGAACAACGACCAGTCTAGTATAACCACCACATGAACACATCTTGAGGTTAACAGGATTGTGTCTGTGAGAGGAGCAATGTCACATTACCTACTGTACCAACTACCAGGGCCGGATTAAGTCATAGTCTTTAGGGGCTGCAGCACAGGGGCCTCTGCCAGCTGGAGGGCCTCCAGAAATGTTCTCAACATCTTACAGTTTGTTGATGTTTTGGAGAAATTTGTTTCCAAGAAATTATGCAATTAAATGTTTGAATTTTCATTGTGGTTAGCCTTGTAAAAATAAATTTAATACTTCTTTCATGTTTTCCTTTGAAAATATCACTGGGGGCCTCACAGTACCTGTAGCCCAGGGTACTTCAAAATCTTAATTTGGCTCTTCCTGCCACCACTACGCCCTCTTGCTTCAGAAGCAGCAGCTGCAGTAACTGCTGAAGCTTCATTTGCAGTGAAAGTGACAGAAACAGCTGTGGTGACAGCTGCATCAGTAGCAACAGCCATTGCATCTGCAACAGGGGCAGCAGCTGTGGCAGTGGCAGCAGCATGAGAGGCATGTATGGGTGGTGGTGCTGGGTAAGAGGTACTGGGAGTGAGAGTCACTGGGTCATGGGAAAATGTGTTTACAACTTACCATTGTCCCAAAGTGTTAGTGAAGTTGTTGGGATAATTTTAAATTCATAAAAAAAAAACGATAATTAAATCATGTGACGAATAATTGTTGAAACTTGTACAATATTTTATTTTAGTGTAATATTTCAAACACAGATGAATGTATATTTTTGTAATCTTGGGAGTGGGGTGATCGAGGCTAGGACCTTGGGTAGCTTTGATAAGAGATTGGACAAATATATGAGTGGGAGGGGCTGGGTTTGATTGGTGTCATGGGTACGGGAGTAAATTCTTGGGTAGTTTTGGGTAGGGGTGGTTTTGATAGGACTTGCCTTGTATGGGCCAGTAGGCCTTCTGCAGTGTTCCTCAATTCCTATGTTCTCATGTTCTTATGTAGTGTACAGCAATATTCCAGTCTAGATAGAACAAGCGACCTGAAAAGTGTCAGCATGGGCTTGGCATCCCTTCTTTTGATGGTTCTCATTATCCATCCTGTCATTTTTCTAGCAGATGTGATTGCTACCTTGTTATGGTCCTTGAAGGTGAGATCCTCTGACATGACCACTCCCAGGTATTTGAAATTAGTTTTTCGCTCTATTGTGTGGTTGGAATTTGTTTTATACTCCGATGAAATTTTAATTTCCTCACGTTTTCCATATCGGAGTAATTGAAATTTCTCATCATTGAACTTCATATTGTTTTCTGCAGCCCATTTAAAGATTTGGTTTATGTCTGCTTGGAGTCTTGCAGTGTCTTCAATGGTGAACACTGTAATGCAAATTCGGGTGTCATCTGCAAAGGAAGACACGACACTTTGGTTTATATCCCTGTCTATGTCCGATATGAGGATGAAGAACAAGATGGGAGCGAGTACTGTGTCTTGTGGAACAGAACTTTCCACCGTAGCCGCCTCAGACTTTACTCTGTTGACTACTACTATTTGTGTTCTATTTGTTAGGAAGTTATAGATCCATCTGCCAACTTTTCCTGTTATTCCTTTATCACGCATTTTGTGTACTATTACACCATGGTCACACTTGTCAAAGGCTTTTGCAAAGTCTGTGTATGTAACATCTGCATTCTTTTTGTCTTCTAGAGCATCCAGGACCTTGTCGTAGTGGTCGAGTATTTGGGACAGAGAGGAGCGACCTGTTCTAAACCCATGCTGTCCTGGGTTGTGTAATTGATGGGTATCTAGATGAGTGGCGATCTTGCTTCTCAGAACCCTTTCAAAGATTTTTATGATATGGGACGTTAGCGCTATTGGTCTGTAGTTCTTTGCTATTGCTTCACTGCCCCCTTTGTGGAGTGGGGCTATGTCTGTTGTTTTTAGTAACTGCGGGACGACCCCAGTGTTTATGCTCCCTCTCCATAGGTTTGCGTCTATCAAGTTCTGTGGTACTCTTATAAAAAAATCATTTAGGTCTTCGACTTTCAGTCTGGTTAGCGGCTCGCTAAGAACTGAGTCATACTGGGACTTTAGTAGCTCACTCATTTCCTTGCTGTCAACTGTGTAGGACCCATCCCGTTTAAGTAGGGGCCCAATACTGGGTGTTGTTCTCGACTTTGATTTGGCATAAGAAAAGAAATACTTTGGGTTTCTTTCAATTTCATTTACGGCTTTTAGTTCTTCCCGCGTTTGTTTGCTATTTCTCTGACCAGTGTCTCCCTACGTATTTCAGATATATTGGCCTCTTGTAGCCGCTCTGTTATTCTTTGCCTTCGCCTGTATAGGAAGTGCCTTTCTCTTTCTAGTTTACATCTTCTCCTCCTTTTCCTTAAGGGAATTTGCCTTGAGCAAACCTCAAGTGCCACAGAGTTAATCTGTTCTAGACATAGGTTAGGATCTGAGATGCTTAGGCAATCTTCCCAGTTTATATCATTTAGGACTTGGTTTACTTGGTCCCACCTTATGTTTTTGTTATTGAAGTTGAATTTGGAGAAGGCTCCCTCGTGACTGATCACATTTTGTCGATCTGGGCCTCCTCATGCATGTCTGGACCTCTATTATGTTGTGATCTGAGTATATCGTTTTTGATATGATGACATTTCGTATCAGATCATCATTGTTAGTGAAGATGAGGTCCAGCGTATTCTCCAATCTTGTAGGCTCTATTATTTGCTGGTTTAAGGTGAATTTGGTGCAGAGATTTAAAAGCTCGTGTGTGTGCGAGTTTTCATCTGAGCTGCCTCCTGGTGTTATCTCTGCTACCACATTATTTGCAATATTCCTCCATTTTAGGTGTCTTAGGTTGAAGTCCCCCAGGAGCAAGATGTTGGGGGCAGGAGCTGGAAGGTTTTCCAGACAGTGGTCAATTTTCAGAAGCTGTTCCTGGAATTGTTGGGACGTTGCATCCGGAGGCTTGTAGACAACCACGATGACCAGGTTTTGATTCTCGATCTTTACTGCTAAAACTTCAACTACATTATTTGAGGCATTTAGTAGTTCTGAACATATCAGTGACTCTGTGATATACAGACCAACCCCCCTCCTCCCTTTTGCATGTTCACTCTGTCACACCTGTATAGGTTGTAGCCCGGGATCCATATTTCATTGTCCAAGTGATCCTTTATGTGGGTCTCTGTGAAAGCCACAAACATAGCATTTGACTCTGTAAGCAGTCCACGAATGTAAGGTATTTTGTTTTTCGTCGCTGGCTTTAGACCCTGTATATTTGCAAAGATGAATGTCGTCGGATTGGTGGTATTGTAAGACATTATGTAGACTGAACCTCTGTAGAACATTATGTAGACTGAACCTCTGTAGAACATTATGTAGACTGAACCTCTGTAGGACATTATGTAGACTGAACGTCTGTTAGATCTTATGTAGACTGAACCTCTGTAGAACATTATGTAGACTGAACCTCTGTAGAACATTATGTAGACTGAACCTCTGTAGGACATTATGTAGACTGAACCTCTGTAGAACATTATGTAGACTGAACCTCAGTAGGACATTATGTAGACTGAACCTCTGTAGAACATTATGTAGACTGAACCTCTGTAGGACATTATGTAGACTGAACGTCTGTTAGATCTTATGTAGACTGAACCTCTGTAGAACATTATGTAGACTGAACCTCTGTTAGACATTATGTAGACTGAACCTCTGTTAGACATTATGTAGATTGAACCTCTGTTAGACATTATGTAGACTGAACCTCTGTTAGACATGATGTAGACTGAACCTGTTAGACATTATGTAGACTGAACCTCTGTTAGACATTATGTAGACTGAACCTCTGTTAGACGTTATGTAGACTGAACCTCTGTTAGACATTATGTAGACTGAACCTCTGTTAGACATTATGTAGACTGAACCTCTGTTAGACATTATGTAGACTGAACCTCTGTAGGACATTATGTAGACTGAACGTCTGTTAGACATTATGTAGACTGAACCTCTGTTAGACATTATGTAGACTGAACCTCTGTTAGACATTATGTAGACTGAACCTCTGTTAGACATTATGTAACAGATATATGATTATTACGGACCTGTTATCAATCATAATACTTCGCTTATATACAATATTCTCGGTCACCTTTTCAAGTAATTTTTATATTTTTGTATAACTGGATACAATATCTGAACTGTAATTAATTCATATATGCATTCATAAATCTATTTCTACGTAGATGCATAGAAAGTAACGGCAAATAATTTTGTCAACCAATCACCATCTTCGTTACAAACTGCAGTAATTAATTCATAAAATTAGCCTTTACTTCCCTGTTTATTGTGGCTGTGTTGTCTGATAGTACTCCTGCCCAGGAGACACTGCCCAGGAGACACTGTCCAGGAGACACTGTCCAGGAGACATTGCCCAGGAGACACTGCCCAGGAGACACTGCCCAGGAGACACTGTCCAGGAGACACTGCCCAGGAGACACTGTCCAGGAGACACTGCCCAGGAGACACTGTCCAGGAGACACTGCCCAGGAGACACTGCCCAGGAGACACTGCCCAGGAGACACTGTCCAGGAGACACTGTCCAGGAGACACTGTCCAGGAGACACTGCCCAGGAGACACTGCCCAGGAGACACTGCCTAGGAGACACTGCCCAGGAGACACTGTCCAGGAGACACTGCCCAGGAGACACTGCCCAGGAGACACTGCCCAGGAGACACTGCCCAGGAGACACTGCCCAGGAGACACTGTCCATGAGACACTGTCCAGGAGACACTGCCAAGGAGACACTGCCCAGGAACTTTCTTCCGCAAGTGTACATGAATGTTAGCTATACAAGACATAGCTCTCCACCCTTTCTTATAGCTTAATTCATTAGGTATCTTTTAGGTGTCTTCCTGAACTGGCTCATGCTATGACAGGCTTTGACACGTGAGGCCAATAAATTCCACTTGTTTATAACTGTATAGAACAAGTTGCTTGAGGCCTGACCATCTACTGTAGTTATTATAAGGGAATGAACAACTGAGAAGAGGAAAATTATATTATGAAAACCGACAAAATACGAAGACAATGTTCTTACAGAAAAATAATACATAAATCTGGCAACATTTTGGTGCATTCTGTTTGTTTCTACCATTTTCGTAAGTGTTTTTATAGGTATTTTATCTTCATATTCGATGATGTTATCAAAATGACGCACTGACACCGTCTGTTATTTACGATATATTTGTATTTTTTCCGATTATTAACTTTGTGTGACAATGTTTAGAAATTATTAGAGGAAGCAGGCGCTACCGTGGCTTCACTCACCCCACGTAACCCATAACGAATGAGGAATGACAGATAATATTTTATTGTTATTGTTATTCTCCTATTAGTAAAATTTCTTCTTTATATATGAATAGATTGTTATGGTTTTTTCACACATTATTCAGGAATCATGGTTATTATTTTACCAAGTTGTTGCCATATAAAAAACCATTATGCCACTTTAGTTGTTTCATGGCATACCTCGTTGCTGATATTTAGCTCTATGTTAGATCTAAGGGTTTATGGCTATACTCCAGCGCTTTTGTTGTTGCCAAAACTTTCTGGAACTGTTCTTATATTCTTCGTTTTTTATAAGTCTCTGCAGTCTGTTTCTTACCCTTTGAAATTTATTTAACGTTGTAACGTCCTGCCTGTTTGCCCTAAATTTTTTTAGCAACTGATCCCTGATTTTTATATTATCTAATATATCAATAGTTATCCAGGATTGAGTTGTTCGTTTAATCGTAACTTCTATAACTAGTGCGATGTTATCAAGGCTGGCAGTGGACGTTGTTCTGATTTTTTCACAGCCATCACTAAGCCTGGCCACTACAACATCAGTTCATGTTATCTTTGTGGGTTATAGATCTACTCAGGCTTCTAATTGCATTCCTATAACATTCATTTTTATTATTCATTATGAAAATGGCCTATATAGCATTCTGAATAGTGCACCCAGGCATGTAAATAGTCCCCTGAGTCATACCTGTCATTAACTGTTTCTACATACTCCTTAGGATACCGTAGTTTAGTGGCAATATCAAATATTTCCTAAATTTCTTCATCAAGAAACTTCTGGCCTGCAAACTTGGTAAGATCTGAGTAACATAATGAGAAAGACACTCATTTTAGCTCTTGTTTCATGGTTAGAATATTAGTGGATGTATGAGCAAACATTAGTCGCCTTCCTATATATTATGAATTTGAATATTCTATGAACCCTGTGTATCAAAGCATCTAAGAATGGAAGTTTAGGGTATACCTTTTTCTCCACAATAGATTTAAAAGATGGGACAGGAGCGTCAAGTCTTAGTAAAAATTAGCTGCCCAGCCTACGTGGTGACAGGGTGAGCTGTGCAGGTCCCTGGTGGCAAAACAGCGAAACTTTGTTTTCCCACAATATGGCAGATCAGTATAGACGTAGAGTTAATACTGTGTATATAGAACTTCTCCAGGGAGCGATTTACCCGACCAATGCACACGTCCTGTTGCCCTTGATTATCAGGGACACATACCAGATACCACATGAGGACATTTATGGTATTTCTTTGAATGGTGCAGGAAGGTTCTGGGTAAAATTTAACACCGGCTGTGCCTACGAAGCCGTTGTTGACAAATACCAGGAGGCAAGGATCGTCATCAACTCGAGCCTAGAGGTGCGTCTTCACAATGTTTCAGCTCATTACACTTGGATCAAGATCCAAAATGCTCCATTTGAGGCCGTGGAGAGGGATGTGAGGGAGGTATTCAAACAGTATTGAGTAATTCATGCGATTACGGTGGGCCGCTGGGCTCATGGCGTGTATGCCGGAATGCCAGAAGGAACCTTCTCCATTAAGATGTCCCTCAGAAAGCAGATACCATCATATGTGCAGATGGACGTCTTGAGAATGCAGGTTTATGTGACATATCCTGGCCAAGTGCGAACCTGCCATCTATGTGGTGTGGCAGGACATGTAGCGGCGACTTGTGAGCGTCGTACGGGAGACGATGGGGCTGAGGATGGGCGGCATCATGCCAAGGATGTGGAGCTTGGTAGGAGATGGAGTGATGGGGTTGAGGCGTCAGAGGTGGTGGTCTCCACTTTGCCATCATCTTCTCTGGAGTCGTTGCCTGAACTGGGTCAGGATGTGGAGACTCAAGGGCAACTGAGTATGGTGGATGACCTGGAAACCCCTTTGATGGAGGATTTGTGCAGGATGTTGGACGGCCCTGTGTCGTTGGACCAGGAGAGTAAAAGGGATCTTGAGGAGGTGCCATCGAGTACTGAGAATGAATGTGTGGTCGAAGGGGATTCTGCCGATAGCAGAAAGGTCGGCAGAGTGGTGGTGGAGGTGCACAGGGAGGAGAAGGATGTCGAAATGGAAGTGGAAAAGGTCAAGTGGTATGGCTGACAATGAAGTGCTCACCCCGGACCAGAGGATTGGTAAAAAGATTTCAGTGGAGGCGGACGAGGCTGAGAAGGGGTAATGGGGAAGTTTGGAAGGAAGGGCATGAAGGGAGGTGGTGGAAAGGAGGTACCGGCTGCTGTTGGTGCACCTAGGGTAGTAAAGTCGAAAGGTAAACCCCCATTGGTATATTCAGGTGTTTAAACATAAATGTAAATGGCCTCCATACAGAGGTAATGAGACGTTGGCTTGAGAAGACTTTGAGATGCATGAGAGTTGATGTGTGCATCCTCCAGGAGCACAATTTTAGGTGTGGATGTGACTTATGGCTGAATGGATATGAGATGTATTCGGGTAGTTTGGGAAGTCTCAAGGGTGGGGTTGCCGTAGGGATAAGTCAGACCAGTCCTTTTCATTTAAAGGCTTGGGAAGAGAGGGATGGGAAGAATCATGAGAGTGGAAGGGGTGTTGGGGGATGTCCAGATTGGTTTGGTTGGTGTATAAATGCCGGCGGTGCATAATCGTCGATGTAATGAAGATTTTGTTAGAGATGAATTGGTGTATTCTCTGAGGGGATTGCCAATAGTATCAGTAATAGCTGGGGACTGGAATTGTGTGATTCGGGAGAAAGATGTTGAACCACGTGGGTCTGGTTGTGTTTTGGGAGCGCTGAGGGAAGTTTTGGGGGCGGTTGGGGTTGATGTGGATTTTACGTTTTTTCAACGGGGCTACATGGCAAGGTTAGATAGAATATATGCATCGAGGGTTGTGCAGGTTGGACGGGTTAGTTGTCTGGACGCAGGGCTCTCAGATCACAAGGGTGTGTTAGCGGAGCTTGGGTGAGAGTGGGCTGTGGCAACATATCCAGGTTATTGGAAATTGAATACAAGGTTAATGAGTGGGGAGGGGCACCAGGAGGCTTTTGGGGATTGGTGGGAGAGGCTGTGGGGGGAGGGGAGGGGTATTGTTGATGTGGCTGGTTGGTGGACTGGGAGAGCGAAGGTGGCTATTAGGTACTTTTATCAGAGGGTGGGCAGGGAGGATGCATGGTACCGGTTAGGGAAACAGAAATACCTGGAGGCACAGCTGAAGGATTACTGTGGGGGAATGGGCTGGCAGAGACAGAGGGAAATTGAAAATTTACATGGGCAGTTGAAGGACATACAGAACGAGAGGTTTCAAGCTATAAGGATTAGAGGTGGTGTGGAAGACGTTTTGTGGGGGAACAAGTTATCAGCTTTGTTATTGCTCAAGTTTCAGGGTCGACGAAAGAAAATGACGGTTATGTCATTGAGGGTGGAGGAGGAGATGGGTGGGTATCGGGAGGGACAGGTGGTGAACACAACTGAAGGAATGTGTGGGTATGCTGAGCACTGGTTTCGTCGGAAAATGGGGGAAGTGGAACGTGATGTGGAGGCGGGGGGTATGGTTTTGGAGGGCATCATGGAGGGTATAAGTGGGGATGTGAGGGTGGGGTTGGAAGGTGACATTACAGAGGAGGAGGTAGAGAGAGCAGTATGGGAGTTACATTTAGGGAAGGCACCCAGCATCGATGGGATTCCTGGGGATTTTTACGTTAGGCATTGGGAGGTGATGAGGGAGGTGTTGCTGAGAGTGTTTAATGCCATGAAGATGGAGGGTAAGATGGGAGTCGAGCAAAGGACGGGGATTGTGGTTTTGATTCCCTAGGGTCAGAATAGTGATACTTTGAAAGGTTATAGGGCGATTACTCTTCTTTGTGCGGAATACATGATTTTTGCCAAAATCTTGGGTAATCGCATGAAGGGGGTCTTGGAAGGATTGTTCGATGGTGGGCAATTTGGGGTACCGGGACGAAGTATGTGGATTCAGCATCTACAAATTAGGGATTTTGTGGAATGGCGGAAGGGAGGGGGTGTCCTTAGGTTGGATTGGGAAACAGCGTATGATAGGGTGGAAAGGGGAATGTTGTGGGACATTTTAAAGAGGCAGGGGTTTGGGGATGAGGTGGTGGGTTGGGCGAGGGTGCTTTATGAGGGGGCGCAGTTCAGGGTACAGGTTAATATGAAGTTGGGGGAGGTTGTGGGCATGGGGAGGGGGCTGCGACAGGGATGTCCCTTGTCGCAGCTTCTTTTTACATGTCTTCAGGACCCCTTTCATAGGTTGGTAAGGAAGGGGGTGTGGGAAAAGATGGGGGATTCTAGAATGGGCCCCAGAATTGTGGGTTACTTCGATGATACTACAATTCTGGTGGGCAGTGAAGAGGGTTTAGCGAATATGGATAGGATTGTGGAGGTTTTCGGGAGAGCTATGGGGATGCGAGTAAATAGAGCAAAGTCAAAGTTGATGGAGGTGGGTACATGGGTAGGGGGGGGCATTGGGAAGAAAGTGTGGGTGGGTGCTAGCAGACAGTTTAAAGATATGTTGGGGTGTCTCTTAGTAGGGATGTTCAATTGGCACGAAGATTTAATTTAGGGGTGGTTGTGGATGCAGCTCTTGAACGATTGGAAGGATGGAAACCTGGGGAGGTGACCCTTTTGCAAAGGGTAATAGTTGTTAATACACTCATATATAGTAGGTTGTGGTTCGTGGGTGCGGTGTACCCTTTTCTTGATGAGGATATTGCAAGGTTGCAGAAGAGAGTCTTGAGGTTTATTTGGGGTTAGGGTAGGCACTGGTTGAATCAGGGAATAGTAATGGCAAGGGTGGGGCTAGGGGGGTTGGGGTTAATACCCTTGTGTCGTAGATTATTGGGTGTTTATGTGAAGCAGGAATTTCTGGTTGGGGGGTTATCGTGGGGCACGGGTAGATCAGGTTATGCTGGTGATGCGGAGGTGGTGGGGAGGTAGGGATGGTTTAGTATGTGAGGAGATCTTAAGGGTTTTGATGGTTGTGAGGGACCCCGGGAAGTTTAAGGTAAGCAATCTCGATAGGGTGGGGGACAACAAGGAGGTAGTATATGGAAAAGCGGAGTTCCCACTGTATGACTGGAAGCGGGTGTGGTACTGGTTACGAAAGGTGAAAGTGCCATCGAGGGTAAAGGAAACTGGATACCATTTCCTGCATGGCATTTTGGCATCGTGGGCACAGCTTTTCTGCATGGGTTTAGGGGGCGATGGGTTGTGTCCTCATTGTGAGTCTTTGGATATGGCATATCATTCTGTATTTTTCTGTGAAGGGTTGGATGAAGTGCGGGTATGGTTTGGAAGGGTAGTTAGAGGCGTGTGAGGTGGGTGTTTCGCTATTAAGGGCCTTGAGTTTGGATTTTGGAGGCTGTCAGGACGACGTTCAAAGGGGTTCGGCGTATCTAGTCTTGGATTTTATACATGTTTCCTGGGGTTTGAGGGATGTGCAGGGTGCGGTTCGAAACAAGGCATTGGCAGCTCGTTTTTATAGGATGCGCTGTAGGAACCAGGAGCTGTATGGGAGACGTTGGGAAGGGGCTTTTTTGGCAGGTTATAGGTTTATGTCTTTGGATGCGTTGAGGAGAGGGAGGGGCGGACGATGACAGGGGACTGGTCGGAGGAAAAGTTGGGTTTTAGGAGGGGTGGCAGGGATGTGTGGGGTTAGGTGTGTGCAAGTAGTAATGTGTCTGTGCGAATGGGGGGACCACCGTGGGTCTCGGGTAGGCATAGAGATTGGGTTTTCTTAGGAGGATGCAAGTTGAAGTAAGGACAGACGCAGACATGGGGAAGGGGGTTGGGATACAGCTTGACTAAGGATGATGTGCACAGGTATGGATTGCAACTTCAGACTTCCAGAAACAAGGGGAGGTTTATGTCAGGGGAGAAACGACGGGGGTGCTTTCGACTTTGCAGGTGGAGAGCTGTGGAGGACCTGGATTGGTGAGCCTGTACTGTACTTTTATAGTTCTGAACAGGATATCTCTAGTAGACAGATGTGGTATGTTCTGGGCGGATGCTTTTGGAGGTATACAGAGTACAGCCTAAACGTCTGGATAAGTGCCTGTGATGTGACATATGGGGCTAGGTGTTGGTGTTTCTCATATACAGTGGCTTTTATAATGAAGTTGTACAATATTTGACAGTTAAAAATAGGAGAGGAGAGTTATTAAATGGAGAGTTAGAGGTATCGGGAAGATGGAGGGAATATTTTGAGATGTTAAATGTTGATGAAGATAGGGAAGCTGTGATTTCGTGTATAGGGCAAGGAGGAATAACATCTTGTAGGAGTGTGGAAGAACCAGTTGTGAGTGTGGGAGAAGTTCGTGAGGCAGTGGGTCGAATGAAAGGGGGTAAGGCAGCTGGGATTGCTGGGATAAAGATAGAAATGTTAAAAGCAGGTGGGGATATAGTTTTGGAGAGGTTGGTGCTATTATTTAATAAATGTATGGAAGAGGGTAAGGTAATTAGGGATTGGCAGAGAGCATGTATTGTTCCTTTGTATAAAGGCAAAGGGGACAAAAGAGAGTGCAAAATTTATAGGGGAATAAGTTTGTTGAGTGTACCTGGTAAAGTGTATGGTAGAGTTATTATTGAAAGAATTAAGAGTAAGACAGAGAGAAGGATAGCAGATGAACAAGGGGGCTTTAGGAAAGGTAGGAGGTGTGTAGACCAAGTGTTTACAGTGAAACATATAGGTGAACAGTATTTGGATAAGGGTAAAGAGGTTTTTGTGGCATTTATGGATTTGGAAAAGGCGTATGATAGGGTGGATAAAGGGGCAATGTGGCAGATGTTGCAGGTGTTTGAAATAGGAGGTAGGTTACTGAAAGCAGTGAAGAGTTTTTTATGAGGATAGTGAGGTTCAGGTTAGAGTGTGTAGGAGGGAGGGGGACTATTTCCCAGTAAAAGTGGGCCTTAGACAAGGATGTGTGATGTCACCGTGGTTGTTCAATATATTTATAGATGGGGTTGTAAGAGAAGTGAATGTGAGGGTCTTGGCAAGAGATGTAGGGTTAAAAGATAAAGAATTAAATACAAAGTGGGAGATGTCACAGTTGCTTTTTGCTGATGACACTGTGCTTTTGGGGGATTCTGAAGAGAAGTTGCAGAGGTTGGTGGATGAATTTGGTAGGGTGTGTAAAAGAAGAAAATTGAAAGTGAATATAGGAAAGAGTAAGGTGATGAGGATAACAAAAAGATTAGGTGACGAAAGATTGAATATCAGATTGGAGGGAGAGAGTATGGAGGAGGTGAATGTATTAAAATATTTGGGAGTGGACATGTCAGCAGATGGGTCTATGAAGGATGAGGTGAATCATAGAATTGATGAGAGGAAAAGGGTGAGTGGAGCACTTCGGAGTCTGTGGAGACAAAGAACTTTGTCCATGGAAGTAAAGATGGGAATGTGTGAGAGTATAGTTATACCAACACTCTTATATGGGTGTGAAGCATGGGTGATGAATGTTGCAACGAGGAGAAGGCTGGAGGCAGTGGTGATGTCATGTCTGAGGTCAATGTGTGGTGTGAATATAATGCAGAGAATTCGGAGATTGGAAATTAGGAGGAGGTGCAGGATTACCAAAACTATTATCCATAGAGCTGATTAGGGGTTGTTGAGGTGGTTCGGACATGTAGAGAGAATGGAACGAGACAGAATGACTTCGAGAGTGTATAAATCTGTAGTGGAGGGAAGGCAGGGTAGGGGTCGGCCTAGGAGGTTTTGTGTACGAGGGGCCTGGACTTCCAGCAAGCATGTGTGAGCGTATTTGATAGAAGTGAATGGAGACAAATGGTTTTTAATACTTGACGTGCTGTTGGAGTGTGAGCAAAGTAACATTTATGAAGGGATTCAGGGAAACCGGCAGGCAGGACTTGAGTCCTGGAGATGGGAAGTACAGTGTCTGCACTCTGAAGGAGGGGTGTTAATGTTGCAGTTTTATAACTGTAGTGTAAAGAACCCCTCTGGCAAGACAGTGATAGAGTGAATGATGATGAAAGTTTTTCTTTTTCGGGCCACCCTGCCTTGGTGGGAATCGACCGATGTGTTAATAAAAAAAAATAATAATAATAATTGTACAATATATGTGCTTTGACTTGTATGTTTTTCTAATTATTATAATTGTACGACCATTATGTTCCTGAGCAGGACTTCTATGACCTTTTTTTTTATATATTTGTGCTTGTTTATTTTGTGTATGTATTTCTTGTTGTCATACATATTATGTATAACGTGTTGGATGTTGGGCATCCTGGTACGTTTTGTTGTCATTACTGTGACTTTTATCATGGGTCATGGCAAGTCATTTTGCTTGAGTTTGTATTGATGGCTGGATGTGTAGAAATGTATATGGTGGAGTGTTTATCTTGAATATGTTTATAAACATGTGGCTTTGTAGTTCCATGATTTTGACGTCACTGGTTGTTTTTGTAATATGGGTTTGAGATATATGTGCCCATGTTTTCTTGTTCTTTGTGCACTCTATATTATCATGTAGTATTATGTATTTTTTGCGTTTTAAATAAAATATGAAAAAAAAGTATCGGTAAAAATGTGTAAAAATTCGTATCATTCGGCTAAAGACACAAAATATTGACATATTGAAGCACTTAGTGTCACGGGGAAGGATATCTTTCAACTGGTTAGCTTCGAAAAACTCCTTATACATATTGCTTAAAAAGGAGACAATAGATTTCCCATAAGCATTCCCTGCCTTTTAGAGTAATATTTCCCCTCAAACTCGAACTTGCAGTGAACTACACACAACTTAATTAACTCGGTAATAGTTTTCTTATCGATCGGCAGAAGAACTCGTCTAATTCTTCTTACAGAGATAACAGATCGGGAACAGGAACTTGGGTGAACAACTCCCTAACGTCATTCTGTAATTTGCCAATGAGGTCAGCGTTGTTTTTTAACGTGGGCTTCAGAGATGTTGTGTTACAAAATGACACGATATCTATTAGTAATAGACATCTCCAGCGAACACTAGAAAGGATAGCCCTTCTAGCATCCAGCCTGTTACTGGGCTTTTGCAACAAAGTCAGTATCCTGGTCCAGTTATCCAGCATATTCAATAAGCTTCAAGAGGATTACAACTAGTAGGGTACTAACCAAAGCATAAAATTTAATATGTTTATTAACCAAGTTAGTTTCTAGGGTTTCAAAGTAAATAAATGTACATATGATAAGGATGTTCATTAAGTTATGAATTAGGAGGTTAATTAGGAGGGTAGCTCCTACACTGCTCTCATATACAATAAGTCTGTGCTGAGGGCACATATATATAAATGACTCAGAAGTACCATCAGGTACAATGTCAGTAATTACAATAATATATACAAATATGAATAAATGTGTGTATGAGTGAGCTCCCGGTAACTATAAGACTAGACTCAACCAGTGTCCGACTGAACTTCTCATAAGCTAGCTTCTCTAACAAACTGACAATCAGAACAGCTTGATTGACCAGTAAAATGACCCATTCGCAGAACAGCAATATAACAAGCAACAGCAACACAGCGTCAGGAACCAGGAGATAGAAAATCGACCCTAACTGGGGACCATCAATAGATCCTCCAAAACAGTCACAAAACTCCTTTACTACTGAAGCTAGGTTCAGCATAAACAATCCCAAACTGTGATGGTGCACAGATGCCTTATCGAAGTAGGTCCAGAGCTATAGCTTGAGACCTGAGTTATCTCAGAGTGTCAATGTGACACACAACCCAGAAAAACGTCGAAAATCACTGTCTAGTCTATCCTCTGTGAACAGAGTTATGAGAAGTATGTTTCGTCTCACCACCGAATACATACTCTACCCAACAGAGTCTAAATATCGAGAAAACAAGTAGAAATAGGAGCGAGGTGTTGACTCGACGATGGTCAGCAGGCCAGAGAGAGAGAGAGAGAGAGAGAGAGGGAAGAGGAACAACCACCCAGCTCAGGTGTGTTCAGCGACTGACTCCTCCCAGCCACTAGACGCCGGCAGTATCACAAGCGTAGTCTCTCATAAACGGTAGTTTGCTAACTCCAAGGCAGCTACGACACACTTGAGCACAATATAAAATGTTACATCCTACCTAATAAATATAGCTAAGTCAAATAATGTCAAATAAAAGTCCAATAATAATATAAAGCAAGATATTAACGATTTAGCTATTATCTAGAATATCAGCAATATAAAATTATAAGAAAATGGAAAATATACATCAATCACATATAAACGGATATATGCATTGAGGCCCAATTCTGGGGGCGCAATATGTTGCCAGACATTGGAGTTAATACTTTTACCAACCATTTTGACAGCTATATGTCGCCGACCTCACCGAGCTAATAATATTTCTGGCTGGAAATCCCAGCTTACGGGTTTGATTTAAACGAACTGTACATATAAGGAGTGTCTCTGACTTAGCTGACATCAGTTTAATTAGTTCCTCGTTACCTCTCAGTAAGGTTCTAAGTTATTTATTAAACTTATTATTAACCTGGTCTAAAGTGTTCATAATAAAGGGCACCGAGTTCCATTATACTTGGGAGAGTCATTCACATGAACGGACATTCCTGGATTTCCTACTCTATTTCTACAACACTGCAAACTCCTGATGTGTTGACTGCAACACGAAAGGCCTAGAGCCATCGTTCAACTCCCCCCCAATGGTTGTTTTGCATCTTGTATCGCTCGTTTGCGATTATTGCAAAAAAAAAAAAAATACCACTCGCAGGCTCATCCCAATTCTCCAGATTTTTCCTTTCCTCTTCCTTTGCTCTTATAAATCTCCTTCTTAACGCCCATAAAGTATCGTTAAAATTATTATTTTTAAGAAAAATGCCTCAGTGAACAGGTATCACCGGTATCGCTGCTTCAGAACAGGTATCACCGGTATCGCTGCTCAGAACAGGTATCACCGGTATCGCTGCTTCAGAACAGGTATCACCGGTATCGCTGCTTCAGAACAGGTATCACCGGTATCGCTGCTTCAGAACAGGTATCACCGGTATCACTGCTTCAGAACAGGTATCACCGGTATCGCTGCTTCAGAACAGGTGTCACCGGTATTCCTGCTTCAGAACAGGTATCACCGGTATTGCTGCTTCAGAACAGGTGTCACCGGTATCGCTGCTTCAGAACAGGTATCACCGGTATCGCTGCTTCAGAACAGGTATCACTGGTATCGCTGCTTCAGAACAGGTATCACCGGTATCGCTGCTTCAGAACAGGTATCACTGGTATCGCTGCTTCAGAACAGGTATCACCGGTATCGCTGCTTCAGAACAGGTATCACCGGTATCGCTGCTTCAGAACAGGTATCACCGGTATCGCTGCTTCAGAACAGGTATCACCGGTATCGCTGCTTCAGAACAGGTATCACCGGTATCGCTGCTTCAGAACAGGTATCACCGGTATCGCTGCTTCAGAACAGGTATCACCGGTATCGCTGCTTCAGAACAGGTATCACTGGTATCGCTGCTTCAGAACAGGTATCACCGGTATCGCTGTTTCAGAACAGGTATCACCGGTATCGCTGCTTCAGAACAGGTATCACCGGTATCGCTGCTTCAGAACAGGTATCACCGGTATCACTGCTTCAGAACAGGTATCACTGGTATCGCTGCTTCAGAACAGGTATCACCGGTATTGCTGCTTCAGAACAGGTATCACCGGTATCACTGCTTCAGAACAGGTATCACCGGTATCACTGCTTCAGAACAGGTATCACCAGTATCGCTGCTTCAGAACAGGTATCACCGGTATTGCTGCTTCAGAACAGGTATCACCGGTATTGCTGCTTCAGAACAGGTATCACCGGTATCGCTGCTTCAGAACAGGTATCACCGGTATCGCTGCTTCAGAACAGGTATCACTGGTATCGCTGCTCAGAACAGGTATCACCGGTATCGCTGCTTCAGAACAGGTATCACTGGTATCGCTGCTTCAGAACAGGTATCACCGGTATCGCTGCTCAGAACAGGTATCACCGGTATCGCTGCTTCAGAACAGGTATCACCGGTATCGCTGCTTCAGAACAGGTATCACTGGTATGCTGCTTAGAACAGGTATCACCGGTATGCTGCTTCAGAACAGGTATCACCGATATCGCTGCTTCAGAACAGGTATCACCGGTATCGCTGCTCAGAACAGGTATCACCGGTATCGCTGCTTCAGAACAGGTATCACCGGTATCGCTGCTTCAGAACAGGTATCACCGGTATCGCTGCTTCAGAACAGGTATCACCGGTATCGCTGCTTCAGAACAGGTATCACCGGTATCGCTGCTCAGAACAGGTATCACCGGTATCGCTGCTCAGAACAGGTATCACCGGTATCGCTGCTCCAGAACAGGTATCACCGGGTATCGCTGCTTCAGAACAGGTATCACCGGTATCGCTGCTTCAGAACAGGTATCACGCGTATCGACAGTGTATCGTATCGCTGTAGAACAGGTATCACGGTATCGCTGCTTCAGAACAGGTATCACCGGTATCGCTGCTTCACAGGTCAGTCTTCACCAAGAATAATGATCTACTAAAACATGAAAAGAAAATGCTATTTACTGAAGACAGAAAAGCAAAACAGAAGTTATTCAGTTTGGTAACACTCGAGTGACAAGACCATCAGTTAGGTTACATATATCGGGGCAGGGGGGAGGGAGGAATAATGAGACGAAAAACTAAATGGTTACATGCTGCAAAATTTAACAACCTCAAAGAACAAAGTGGTTGGTCCCAAATACTAACCCGGATTTTGGTGTTAAGCTGGCGAGTGTTGAGCTACGCTGCACCGACACAGTGCTGGGATATGGCTTAAGTTTCGCACCTACTAGTGGAGGCACTAATTATCTTGACCTTGCAGTTTAGAAGAACAAGGGGACCTATCCCCGGAAACGTTCAACATTTGCAAAGTCATGGTATATGGGGCTATGCTCAGACCTGTGTAATTTATGCGCCCCTTAATAAGAACCCTTTGTACCAGGTTAATAGTAAGTTTAATAAACACATTAAAACCTTGTGATAAATGGTTTTCAAACCCGACATTTGAAGATTGAGACACTTATGCAACAAATGGGAATCTGAACACATCAATTTCAGGCTTAGGGACTGATTACCTCAAACTCCTCTCCTTACCCCTCTCTACTTTGTATTGGACTGATGAAGTCACTGCATGGCAAAAGGTTTCATTAATAAAGATTCCATATGTTGCATAAGAGTCTCAATCATCACCTCAGAACCTTACTGACAGGTAATGAGGATGTGGAAAATTTTAGATTTTCCTAAATTCAGCATGTGTAAATTTGAATAATACAATAATTGTGTAATAAAATGTGATGCTGATTTGACCCTTTCGAGAAATTTCGAGTGAGGAGGGGGTGTATAATAGCTGGTAAGTGATGCTGTGGGGAGACGCCATATTGAATTTAATGTGTGAACACTGGACTGAGGTATGCAATGTGATCAGGCGTTCTCGGATGCCAAATTGGGGTGTTTCGGTCTGAATTTGTATAGGTACCCATGTTAATGTCCCCTGCTGAAGAATTGGGACAGGAAATTTGTAGAACTTCAAGAATTGCATGTAGATGGCGGAACATCACTCACAGGGAAGTGCACCATTAGTCCTTGCATTTAGATCTCTAGCTGGCCAGTGTAGGGTCTAGGTGTCAAGCAGGTGTTGTGGTTTGATCCATTTACAGTAATTAAATGGAAAGTGGTAATGCAAAGTTCTTTTCTAATAACACTTGTATTATATGTAGTATACTAATGGTTATAGTTTTGTGTACCCAGCAAGTAAACCAAAATAACATACAGTCCAAATAACTTTAATTACCAGAGTAGCTGGTTTTCATATTATAACTATAAATTTAATGTCAGGTCTAGCTTTTTGTGAGAGTGGTAGGGAGTGGGCTTCGAGAGAGTAGCAGTTTGGCAACCTACTGTGACTAAGTGCCACTTACCTCACCCAAATTACTTGCAAGTAATAATTCAGGTAATGTCCTGTAAACCTCCTGCAGGTAATTTGTTCACATAATAATAATAATAATAATAATAATAATAATAATAATAATAATAATAATAATAATAATAATAATAATAATAATAATAATAATAATAATAATAATAATAATAAAAATAATTCGGCTTGATTAAAACCCACAAGCCGGAATTTCCAGCGAGATCAATAATTATGTCTTTGAGGCAACATCTCCGAAGCCCACGTTAAAAAACAACGCTGACCTCATTAACAATTGGCAAACCTAACGTTAGGTTAATGAAATACTAGTATTTGATACGAACTGCTCAAGAATAAGAACATAAGAAAGGAGGAACACTGCAGTAGGCCTGTAGGCCCATACTAGCCAATTCCTTCACAAATCCACCCCACTAACAGAATAAACGCTACCCAAGCAATAAGCTTTGACAATTCTATTTACTTACTTACAGGTCCCCTCTCACTCATGTATTTATCCAACCTAAATTTGAAACTATCCAAGGTTTTAGCTTCGATTGCCCTACTAGGTAGACTGTTCCACTCACCAACTAACCTATTGCCAAACCAGTACTTTCCTATATCCTTTCTAAATCTAAACTTATCTAATTTGAATCCATTATTGCGGGTTCTCTCTTGGAAGGATATCCTCAAAACCTGATTTATATCCCCTTTGTTAATACCCATCTTCCACTTATACTCTTCGATCATGTCTTCCCTCATTCTTCGTCTTACAAGTGAATGTAATTTCTTCGTGAGGAAGATTTCTAATGCTATGTATTAATTTAGTCGTTCTACGCTGAATGTTTTCTAACGAATTTATATCCATTCTGTAATATGAAGACCAGAAATGAGCTGCGTAATTCTAGGTGAGGCCTTACTAATGATGTATAAAGCTGTAATATAACCTCTGGATTTCTGCTGCTTACACTTCTTGATATAAATCCCAGTAATCAAATGCAATCAAATGCAATTTTCAACCACACCATGGCTTGCAATAACTTTGCAAAATGGTAAGACACCAGAGTTTTGGTTCGTTGCTCCTCTTGGCTGGAAAGAAATATTTTAAAACTGATATTTGAAAAACATGACAAACGTTCATTAAATGACAATAAATTCGGTTTATTCAAACTCGATTCCTTTGTAAATGAAGACAGTACATAATCTGAAGCTGAATTCCTATATGAACTCTTTAGACTGTCGTAAATGCAGTTCTTCACTGACTAATTGTGTTTCTGCTCTCCCACTTGCTTTAATGTTAAACCAGCATTTGCTTAAGACTTAGGTTAGGTCAACGTCTGAAAATAGGATCGTTTCCCTGTTGCCTCTTGTCCTAGACCCATTTTCTTTTATTCAACAAATGGAAGATTTTTACTGTTAAGTGTCAGATACTTTTAGGATCAGAATATTAAAGTCTTTTATAATAAATATAATGGAGTCAGATGGCACGTTCGTGATAATTAACATGTCACTAATGTTGTTGTCACTCGGTCATTATGAAATATTCAGTGGTGATGGGCATCATATATGCTTTATTTTCATAGTGTGTAATATGCTGTCTGATTCCTCTTGCACTCGGTACCCTTCTCGGCGCCGAGTCCTGATATACTTGGGAGAACCATTCACATGAATGGACCTTTCTAGATTTCCTACTCCATATCTGCACCATTGCAATCTCCTAATGATGTATTGATTGCAACATGAAAGGCCTAGAGCTATCATTTAGTGGTCCCAAAATTAACAGACAGGTGCTCCAGCGCTTTACCGCTGAGTTTCACAGAAGGAACTCTTGTGCTCTGTCTACGTTAGTGGCTACTCTCTGCAACCCACAAAACGATATGATTCCTAAATGTTGCCCAAGTGTCTCAAATATTAGCTGAGATAAGCTTAGTGAGGACACAGAGTGTACTCAGCTGAGATAAGCTTAGTGAGGACACAGAGTGTACTCAGCTGAGATAAGCTTATTGAGGACACAGTATACTCAGCTGAGATAAGCTTAGTGAGGACACAGAGTGTACTCAGCAATGTATTACTGGAACACAGAGAAGTCTCCGACACTGGCGTGTATTCATAAGAAGCAAGGCAAGAACACATTGTTTACCCTATTAAAAATCTTTCATTTAAAAGTAAAATATATCCATGCTTAAATATATTATTTATTTTATGTAGCCTTCTGCATTTTTTTATTTATTTTTTTCAAGGAATTTAATCCCATAACTTGTCAGATGAGAGCATTTAACACTTAACTAATGTGTCTCTGGAATACTGTAACACTGGATGTGTAGTATCATCTCTCGCCCTCCCACACTGTGCACTGATTTACTACTGCCAGACATAAGCACCAGTTTCCTGCCTGTGCTTCAGATTCTCCAAGACCACAGTGTGTTTATATATATATATATATATATATATATATATATATATATATATATATATATATATATATATATATATATATATATATATGTCGTGCCGATTAGGTAACGAACGAACGAACGAATACTCTCAGGTAAGTACCCACGAAGGGCGAGCGGGAAGTGGGGATAGACGAAGAATAGTCGGTGAGAGGAATGGCTGCAGTCGAAGAAAAAGAGTCAGGACTAAACCCAACCGCTAAGCATTGTAAAGCCATATAACAGCAACACGGAGGCAGGAAGAAGGCGGCAAGCGGGCTGCATCTTGAGTGGAGGAGCGTTGAATCTTGATGGTGATTGGTGGCTGGGAGCGGCAGAAGGCGAGGACGAGGAAGGCTGCTTCACTGTGATTGGTCTATTCAATCCTTAGGTACAGTGGAGTTATCAGACGCATTCTTGATGTTTTGAAATATTGATGGGGAGACAACTCTTATATTCGATATCTTGTAGTTAATATTCGGGTCTTCACGTATCAGTTCCAAGATCTCGATGAGTTCGGAAAAAGATGTGTGGGAGCCAGTGCCATGTCTGTTGGTAAACTTGATGGTCCCGTTTTTGAGATACGTAATCATGGTGGCTGGATTTACGTCGTAGGAAACGAACTTGTTATGTGTATAATAAAAGATGGTCTTCCATCGGAGGTAACGGCTGGTAGTGTCCTGTACTACATCAGTGGGTGGAGCTGATTTTGGTGAAGGCGATGATGTCTTCTCAGCAGGAGTGGAAATCTCTGATTGGACAACGGCAAGTGAGTTAGCTGGAGGCAAGGAGGTCCCTGATTGGTTGGTTCTTGAGACGTGTGGAGATAACAGAGGCATTTCATTGGCTGTGGTCGGAGTGACGTCACATGAAGTAGGTGGTGGTGTGGAGCAGCAGCTTGAGAGTGATTTGCAGGTGGAGCAACGATGACAGGATGCTGGTTGTTGTTGAGTATCAGAGAAGATGGTGGAGAATCTGGGAATTTGAACTCTGGCATGTTGTTTAACTTGAAGAGTTCATTAATGGATGTGTTGAAAGTCCCAGGAACAGCAACGTTATGCATGTGTGCATAAACCATACAATAGTAGATGGTGGTTGGATCGCAGTCAGGTGCGATGTTGGTAGTAGAGGGTTGAGTAGAAGCTTGTAGGATTTTTGTTGTGGTAGCTTGCAGTTTTGTGATAGCAGCATAGGTGGGTGATCTTGAAGATGACTGCTTCTGTGCTGCTTCTTGGGTCTTCTTCATAATGTCTTTGCGAGTGGGACATTTAGCAGCAAGAGTGTGATGGTCGTTGCTTTTACAGTTCAGGCAAGATGGTGTTGGTGGAGCAGAGACGGTGCAGGACCTAAAATCGTGTCCTTCCTTACCACACGTTGTGCAGAACTTTTTTTCCTTCACAGGGCAGTCGCTGGTGCTGTGAGCATACGAATAACAATTCCAGCAGTGAGGAATGTAGTGGTATCTTTCAGCTTCGATGCAGGTGGGGCTGACGAAATAATAATAAACAGTCGGCCGTCTCCCACCGAGGCAGGGTGACCCAAAAAGAAAGAAAATCCCAAAAAAGAAAATACTTTCATCATAATTCAACACTTTCACCACACTCATACATAATCACTGTCTTTGCAGAGGAGCTCAGATACGACAGCTGAGAAAAGTCCCTCCCAGCTGTCACTATCTCAGACCCCTCCTTTAAAGTGCAGGCATTGTACTTCCCATTTCCAGGACTCAAATCCAACTAAATCAATTAACTGGTTTCCCTGAATCCCTTCACAAAATGTTACCCTGCTCACACTCCAACAGATCGTCATGTCCCAAAAACCATTCGTCTCCATTCACTCCTATCTAACACGCTCACACATGCTTGCTGGAAGTCCAAGCCCCTCGCCCACAAAACCTCCTTTACCCCTTCCCTCCAACCTTTTCTTGGACGACCCCTACCCCGCCTACCTTCCCCCACAGATTTATACGCTCTCCAAGTCATTCTACTTTGATCCATTCTCTCTAAATGACCAAACCACCTCAACAACCCCTCTTCAGCTCTCTGACAAATACTTTTAGTAACTCCACACCTTCTCCTAATTTCCACATTCCGAATTTTCTGCATAATATTTACACCACACATTGCCCTTAGACAGGACATCTCCACTGCCTCCAGCCTCCTCCTCGCTGCAGCATTTGCAACCCATGCTTCACACCCATATAAGAGTGTTGGTACCACTATACTTTCGTACATTCCCTTCTTTGCCTCCATGGATAACGTTTAAACGAATCCGCCAGAAGTAAACCCAGAAGCAAAACAACCACGGGGGGAGTAGAATGATAGCTCTAGGCCTTTCGTGTTGCAATCAACACATCATCAGGAGCTTGCAAAATTGCAGAAAAGAGGAGGATGTCCAAGCAAGTACGTTCCCAAAGGACGTCTACACTGGAGTGAGAGAGTGAGAGAGAGAGAGATAGAGAATGATACAGTAAGTGCCCCCAGGCACACCAGTGCTCACAGCCAGAAGGATGAGTATTAAGCATTAGAAAACTCCCACAAGCATTTATATTGTAATAGCATAAACGAAATTAACGTGGCAATGATAAAAAATTCGGTCATATTCCGTTATGATATCAGTAACTTTACATACATAACTATATTGTCAGTGATATAGAAGTCACTGGCAATTATGGGTTAGCCTCCCACGGGACAGCGGGTCCATTTAAAGTGACGAGAAAACGGTAACATTTAAAGGGGAAACTTCTAAAACTTATGTAATGGAAACGGGGCTCATTAAAATAAACTCATTTATTTTATTTTTATTTTAATGAGCCCCGTTTCCTTTACATATCATTTAGAAGTCTCTCCTTCAAAGGTTATCGTTTTCTCGTCACTTTAAATGGACCCGCTGTCCCGTGGGAGGCTACCACAGAATTGCCAGTGACTTCTATATCACTGACAATATATTTATGTATGTAAAGATACTGATATCATAGCGGAATATGACCGAATTTTTATTAGTGCCACGTTAATCTCGTTTAGGCTATTACAATATAAATGTTTGTGGGATTTTTCTAATGCTATAATATTCACCCTTCTGGCTGTGAGCACTGGTGTGCCTGGGGGCACTGGTGTGCTTGGGGGCACTGGTGTGCCTGGGGGCACTTCCTGTATCCTTCTCTCTCTCATATAACATATAACAATATCTCAGACTACTGTCCGTCCTTAGCATGTACACACAGGGGTCTCGGAAACGAACAGCAGTCTCAGATATACTTAATATGGACCACCGTACATGATCAATAAGTATATAGGACAACGTTGCGTGCTCGACCTGAAAGAATATCTGGGACCACTCTGCATGACCAGTAAAAATAAAATGTGCATTAACGGAATACACAAAGATATATTTATTGCTGGTAACGTGCCACGTTAGTGTAGTAAAGCCATTTTTACACCAAGTTCCTCTATAAATATTTCTGGAATGATTAATTTGCACGTACTCAAGTCCCAATATGACTCGGATTTTAGTGAGCCGCTAAACAGACTGAGAGTGGAAGACCTAAATGAATTTTTTATGAGAGGGACACAGAATTTGGTAGACTCAAACCTATCTGATATTATCCTAACGCCAAATGACTTCGAAAAGGCGATTCATGACATGGCCATGCACTCCGCTCCAGGCCCAGACTCATGGAAGTCTGTGTTCATCAAAAACTGCAAGGAGCCCCTATCAAGTGCGTTTAACATCCTATAGAGAGGGAGCATGGACACTGGGATCGTCCCGCAGCTACTAAAAACAACAGACATAGCCCCACTCCACAAAGGCGGCAGTAAAGCAATAGCAAAGAACTACAGACCAATAGCGCTAACGTCCCATATCATAAAAATCTTTGAAAGGGTTCTAAGAAGCAAGATCGCCACTCATCTAGATACCCATCAATTACACAACCCAGGGCAACATGGGTTTAGAGCATGTCGCTCCTGCATGTCCCAACTACTGGACCACTACAACCAGGTTCTAGATGCTCTAGAAGACAAACAGAATGCAGATGTTATATACACAGACTTTGCAAAAGCCTTTGACAAGTGTGACCATGGTGTAATAGCACACAAAATGCGTGAAAAAGGAATAACAGGAAAAGTTGGTAGATGTATCTATAATTTTCTAACAAATAGAACACAAAGAGTAGTAGTCAACAGAGTAAAGTCTGAGGCAGCTACTGTGAAAAGCTCTGTTTCACAAGGCACAGTACTCGCTCCCATCTTGTTCCTCATCCTCATAAACTGACATATGTGTTGCATATGTGTCTAATTTATAACTTGTCGGTTCTCTGAACCATTCATCTACATCCTGTCTGACACAGCAACATCTTGGGATCTTGATACAAACGAATTCTTCAACACTTGTCCAACCTTTGGACGAAGACCTACTTCGACTAGTGGATTGTACCACTATGACCCTGCCTCCTCCTGCTTCATCTCACCTGATTACAGCATATAAGCCACCTCTACGGCCTTGTGCTGCACTTCTAACAAGATTGATGGACTGAACACATCGACTCCAGGCCGAGGGACTGATTACCTCAAACTCCTCCTCTCCTTATACCTTTCTACTTTGTATTGGACTGATGAAGCCACTGTGTGGCGAAACGTTTCCTCAATAAAGATACCCAAGTGTTGCATATGTGTCTAATTTATACACCCGAATCTGTATGACAGTGTCCACCATTGAAGACACTGCAAGACTCCAAGCAGACATAAACCAAATCTTTAAATGGGCTGCAGAAAACAATATGAAGTTCAGTGATGAGAAATTTCAATTACTCAGATATGGAAAATGTGAGGAAATCAAAACTTTATCGGAGTATATAACAAATTCCAACCACACAATAGAACGAAAAACTAATGTCAAAGACCTGGGAGTGATAATGTCAGAGGATCTCGCCTTTAAAGACCACAACATTGTATCAATCGCATCTGCTAGAAAAATGACAGGATGGATAATGAGATCCTTAAAAATTAAGGAATGCCAAGCCCATGCTGACATTCTTCAGGTCGCTTCTTCTATCTAGGCTGGAATATTGCTGCACACTAACATCACCTTTCAAGGCAGGTGAAATTGCCGACCTAGAAAATGTGCAGAGAACCTTCACGGCACGCATAACTGCGATAAAACACCTCAGTTACTGGGAACGCTTGATGTTCCTAAACCTGTACTCCCTGGAACGCAGGCGGGAGAGATACATTATTATATACACTTGGAAAATCCTAGAGGGATTAGTATCAAACTTGCACAAGAAAATCACTCCCTATGAAAGCAAAAGACTCGGTAGACGATGCAACATCCCCCCAATGAAAAGCAGGGGTGCCACTAGCACGATAAAAGACAACACAGTAAGTGTCATGGGCCCAAGACTGTTCAACTGCCTCCCAGCATAAATTAGGGGGATTACCAATAGACCTTCTTCTTCTTCTTCTTCTTCTTCTTCTTCTTCTTCTTCTTCATCTTTCTTCTTCTTCTTCTTCTTCTTCTTCTTCTTCTTCTTCTTCTTCTTCTTCTTCTTCTTCTTCTTCTTCTTCTTCTTCTTCTTCATCTTCTTCTTCTTCTTCTTCTTCTTCTTCTTCTTCTTCTTCTTCTTCTTCTTCTTCTTCTTCTTTTTCTTCTTCTTCTTATTATTATAATAGTATTATTATTATAATATTATTATTATTATATAGTATTATTATTATTATTATTATTATTATAAACTTCTACTGAAACAGAGACGTTCTACAATAAAACATATTCTTCGACATTGTATTTTTCTTTATATTGTCGGAAGTGCAGCAGACACAAACACATTACGAATAACGAATTACGTAATGAATGACGAATAACGTAATATATTACGAATTACGTATTACATTACGAACAATGTAAAATATTGCTAGTAAAGTAACTTAGCTACCAATAAACGTCTAAAATATAGAGGTAATGAAAGATGTCTCAGGGACATTGATCGTCATTGTATATTTGGTTGTCATTGTATATTTGGTTGTCATTGTATATTTGGTTGTCATTGTATATTTAGTTGTCATTGTATATTTGGTTGTCATTGTATATTTGGTTGTCATTGTATATTTGGTTGTCATTGTATATTTGGTTGTCATTGTATATTTGGTTGTCATTGTATATTTAGTTGTCATTGTATATTTAGTTGTCATTGTATATTTAGTTGTCATTGTATATTTGGTTGTCATTGTATATTTGGTTGTCATTGTATATTTGGTTGTCATTGTATATTTGGTTGTCATTGTATATTGGGTTGTCATTGTATATTTAGTTGTCATTGTATATTGGGTTGTCACTGTATATTTGGTTGTCATTGTATATTTGGTTGTCATTGTATATTTGGTTGTCATTGTATATTTGGTTGTCATTGTATATTTGGTTGTCATTGTATATTTGGTTGTCACTGTATATTTGGTTGTCAAAAGGAAGTTGATCGTCACAAGGAAGTAGATTATCGTCTGGACAGACGACGCAACATGCCCTGATGTAAAACAAGGGCGACATGAATACACTAAGGAAAAATCAAAATAAGTGTTCTGGGCCCAAGACTGTTCAACAGCCTCCCTCCAGGCATAAGGTGAATTACCAATAGACCCATAGTAGCCTTCAAGAGGGAGCTGGACAGGTACCTAAAGTCAGTACCCGTTCAGTCGGGCTGTGGTTCGTTCGTTGGACTACGTGCAGCCAGGAGTAACAACCTGGATGATCAGGTCTAGATCAACCGGGAGGCCTGGTCAAGGATTGGGCCACGGGGGCGCTGACCCCCGGAATACCCTCCAGGTAGACTCAAGGAACGTGGAAGATGGTTGTCACAGTGCTGATTGTTGTGACCCATCATTGTTTTTGTGACCCACCAATGTGTATCAATACTGTGACCCACCACTGTTTATCAATACTGTGACCCACCACTGTGTATCAACACTGTGACCCACCACTGTATCAACACTGTGACCCACCACTGTGTATCAACACTGTGACCCACCACTGTGCATCAACACTGTAACCCACCACTGTGTATCAACACTGTGACCCACCACTGTATCAACACTGTGACCCACCACTATGTATCAACACTGTGACACAGTACTGTGACTCACCACTGTGTATCAACACTGTGACCCACCACTGTGTATCAACACTGTGACCCACCACTGTGTATCAACACTGTGACCCACCACTGTGTATCAACACAGTGACCCACCACTGTGTATCAACACTGTGACCCACCACTGTGTATCAACACTGTGACCCAGTTCTGTGACCCACCACTGTGCATCAACACTGTTACCCAGTACTGTGACCAATCACTGTATCAACACTGTGACCCACTACTGTGACCCACCACTGTGTATCAACACTGTGACCCAGTACTGTGACTCACCACTGTGTATCAACACTGTTGCTCAGTACTGTGACCCACCACTGTGTATCAACACTGTGACCCAGTACTGTGACCCACCACTGTGTATCTACACTGTGACCCAGTACTGTGATTCACCACTGTGTATCAACACTGTGCTCAGTACTGTGACCCACCACTGTGTATCAACACTAACCCAGTATTGTGACCCACCACTGTGTATCAGCACTGTGACCCAGTATTGTGACCCACCACTGTGTATCAACACTGTGACCCAGTATTGTGACCCACCACTGTGTATCAACACTGTGACCCAGTATTGTGACCCACCACTGTGTATCAACACTGTGACCCACCACTGTGTATCAACACTGTGACCCACCACTGTGTATCAACACTGTGACCCACCACTGTGTATCAACACTGTGACCCACCACTGTGTATCAACACTGTGACCCACCACCGTATCAACACTGTGACCCAACACTGTGTATCAACACTGTGACCCAGTATTGTGAGCCACCACAGTATATCAACACTGTGACCCACAACTGTGTATCAACACTGTGACCCACCACTGTGTATCAACACTGTGGCTCAGTATTGTGACCCACCACTGTGTATCAACACTATGGGTCAGTATTGTGACCCACCACTGTGTATCAACACTGTAACCCAGTATTGTGACCCACCACTGTGTATCAACACTGTGACCCAGTATTGTGAGCCACCACAGTGTATCAACACTGTGACCCACAACTGTGTATCAACACTGTGGCTCAGTATTGTGACCCACCACTGTGTATCAACACTGTAGCTCAGTATTGTGACCCACCACTGTGTATCAACACTGTGACACAGTATTGTAACCCTCTACAGTGTATTAACACTGTGACACAGTATTGTGACCCACCACTGTGTATCAACACTGTGACCCAGTATTATGACCCACCACTGTGTATCAACACTGTGACCCACCACTGTGAATCAACACTGTGGCTCAGTATTGTGACCCACCACTGTGTATCAACACTATGGGTCAGTATTGTGACCCACCACTGTGTATCAACACTGTGACCCACCACTGTGTATCAACACTGTGACCCACCACTGTGTATCAACACTGTAACCCAGTATTGTGACCCACCACTGTGTATCAACAATGTAACCTAGTATTGAGCCATAACAGTGTATTAACACTGTGACCCACAACTGTGTATCTCAACACTGTGGCTCAGTATTGTGACACACCACTGTGTATCAACACTGTGACAAAACACTGTATGTGGCGATGCACTGTGTTTGTGACCCAACAAAGAATTTGTGATTCAGAAATGTTTGTGTCCCAGCACTGTATATGTGACCTAGCAATGTGTTGATAACCAAACACTCTATTTCTGCCAGCACTGTGTGACGTATCACTGTGTGACCCAGCACTGTGGTACCCAGCACTGTGTGACCCAGCACTGTGTAACCCAGCACTGTGTAACCCAGCACTGTGTGACCTAGCACTGTGTGACCCAGCACTGTGTAACCCAGCACTGTGTGACCCAGCACTGTGTGACCCAGCATTGTGTGACCCAGCACTGTGTGACCCAGCACTGTGTGACCCAGCACTGTGTGACCCAGCACTGTGTGACCCAGCACTGTGTTTGAGACCTAACTTTGTTTATAACCCAAATATGTGTTTGTGACGAAAGATTCTGTTTGTGATTCAGCACTGTATTTGTGACCCAGTACTGTGCAACTCTTATGAGCAAATGCTATTTTTGTGACCAATACTGTTATTGTGACCCAACACTGTGTTTGTGACCCAACACTGTTATTGTGACCCAACACTGTGTTTGTGACCCAACACTGTGTTTGTGATCCAACACTGTGTTTGTGACCCAGTACTTCTTTTGAAATCCAACGCTGTTTGTGACCATTGTGTTTCTGATCCAGTACGGTGTTTGTGCCATAGAGCCGTGTGACCCTGTTGCAACATGGTATCTGTGACCCCGTACTGCGTTACCCAGAACTGCGTTTGCGACCCGGTACTGTTTGTTACCACAAACCGTTTTTGTGATCTAACATAGTGACCCATAACTGTATTAGTAACCCAGCACTTTGTGTTGGTAACCAAACTGTTTCTGACCAGAGACTGTTGTTACGGTGTTTAACTCTGCACTTTGTGACTTATTACTTTGGCTCAGCACTGTGTAACCCAGTGCTGACCCAACATCGTGTTTTTGGCTTAGCTCTGTGACCCAGCATTGTGTAAGCCGTCACAGTGAACAAACACTGTGTAACCAAAGTCTGTCCTTAATAAAAATTCATTTCCCTAGAGGTGACCCACAACAATTTACTAACTCATTTACATCTAGATTAGCAGATACAATGGTGTAAGAGAACTTTTCTGCCCTTTATTCGAATCTGTGAAACCAGGCCCTATCGTCTATTAGGCGAATACTCTGACCACTAACCTACAATTGGAATCGGATATTTTTTCTGAATGAATATTGACACATGCCTCTTACATATCATTTCGACAACTTCACATTAGTCTAAATATTTATAGGCAGAATTTCAGATTTATGAAATCCCCTTTAGAGTAGGTAGGTGATGGTTGGTTTCGTACTCTGTGGTGAGGTGTCGGACGTCGCCGTGTTTACCTGGGTGGCAAGGAGAGTGAGGGACCTGGGTGCCAAGGAGAGTGAGGGACCTGCTACACCCTTTACCACCCACACAGAAATCTCTCAACACAATTTTAGAGCATTGAGGAAAATGGGCATGATAGTGGCCTTCTTTGTAATTAGTATTCTATAATATGTAAACCCCACATTGTAATCTTTACAGAGAAATAAACATTTGAATTTGAATTTGAGGAAGTTTTTAGTTTGATATCTTTATTATGCACCCCATACCAATGGTGTGGGCGGTAGTCAAAATATTACAGAGGTACATAATGGGTCCATTGACTCGACTCCAAAGTTTTGATAGCTGAACAAGTTACAGCGGTAATGAACTAGATCTGGTCACAATTATGACCAACTTACAAAAGTAATGAGCTCCAGGTAGAGCTGGTCACACTCATGACAAGTTACAAAGGTAATGAATCATAAACATGTCCACACATGGTTACAATCATAAACAAATTACAAAGTAATGAGCAGTTAGCAACATCTGCCCCAACAACAGATGTTGCAAGGTAGAAGGTCAATAAGTGGCTGTAACTACTGTTCAAGTTTATCACTTTCTGTAGTAGTGGATAGAATGAACTGTTCTTTGTCAAGTTTCTAGCAATTACAAAAGATTTTGTTTCCTCTGGTAAATACTGACAACTCTACAATGTAATGTAACTAGAAGTGAAATAGTACAATATGTCCAAATACCCTTTTCATATTGCTTTAAAAAGACTCCAAAATTGGTGAAATTTAAAAGTTGAACCAGAGGAGCTTACATCAACCACCCCATCCCCCCCTTCCAGCTGCATATATGTAACCCATCCTCTGTGATGAAATATGACAGAAAAATAGCTAGCTTTTGCTCCCACTATGTACTTAAAATATATAAAGAGTTTATTAGCATATTTGTGATTAAAGTAAGCTCTCAGCAATATATTAAAAGATATACATTTCTCGGTTTGTACCCTATTTTCCGACATATAAGGCGCACGACAAACTTGTCATAAAGGTATATCAGTAATCATATTCAAGGGTTAATTACCCTCTTACTTTACACCAAAACGTAACTCAGAGCCTACCCTTGAGCCTGACCTTGAGTATATAAGGTGCAGGATGATTTTCCAAGACCTCGTGCGGAAAAAAAGGCGCGCCTTATATGCCGAAAAATGTAGTACATTCTTGCCTAGTAATGCCACTGGTACCACTCGTTTATCTCTTTCATAAAGCATCGTTCTTTCATAAAGAATCGTTCTTTCATAAAGCATCGTTCTTTCATAGAGCACCGATTATTCATAAAGCCTCGTTCTTTCATAAATCACCGTTCTTTCATAAAGCACCGTTCTTTCATAAAGCACCGATTATTCATAAAGCACCGTTCTTTCATAAATCACCGTTCTTTCATAAATCATCGTTATTTCATAATTCATCGTTCTTTCATAAAGCACCGTTCTTTCATAAAGCACCGATTATTCATAAAGCACCGTTCTTTCATAAAGCACCGTTCTTTCATAAATCATCGTTATTTCATAAATCACCGTTCTTTCATAAATCATCGTTATTTCATAAATCATCGTTATTTCATAATGCACCGTTATTTCATAAAGCACCGATTATTCATAAATCATCGTTCTTTCATAAAGCACCGTTCTTTCATAAATCATCGTTATTTCATAAATCATCGTTCTTTCATAAATCATCGTTCTTTCATAAATCACCGTTCTTTCATAAATCATCGTTATTTCATAAATCATCGTTCTTTCATAAAGCACCGTTCTTTCATAAAGCACCGATTATTCATAAAGCACCGTTCTTTCATAAATCATCGTTCTTTCATAAATCACCGTTCTTTCATAAATCATCGTTCTTTCATAAATCATCGTTCTTTCATAAATCACCGTTCTTTCATAAATCACCGTTCTTTCATAAATCATCGTTCTTTCATAAATCATCGTTCTTTCATAAATCATCGTTCTTTCATAAATCACCGTTCTTTCATAAATCATCGTTCTTTCATAAATCATCGTTCTTTCATAAATCATCGTTCTTTCATAAATCATCGTTCTTTCATAAAGCATCGTTCTTTCATAAATCATCGTTCTTTCATAAATCATCGTTCTTTCATAAATCATCGTTCTTTCATAAATCATCGTTCTTTCATAAAGCATCGTTCTTTCATAAATCACCGTTCTTTCATAAATCAGCGTTCTTTCATAAATCATCGTTCTTTCATAAAGCACCGATTATTCACATAAATCATCGTTCTTTCATAAATCACCGTTCTTTCATAAATCACCGTTCTTTCATAAATCAGCGTTCTTTCATAAATCATCGTTCTTTCATAAAGCACCGATTATTCATAAATCATCGTTCTTTCATAAATCATCGTTCTTTCATAAATCATCGTTCTTTCATAAATCATCGTTCTTTCATAAATCACCGTCCTTTCATAAATCATCGTTCTTTCATAAATCATCGTTCTTTCATAAATCACCATTCTTTCATAAATCATCGTTCTTTCATAAAGCATCGTTCTTTCATAAAGCATCGTTCTTTCATAAAGCATCGTTCTTTCATAAATCATCGTTCTTTCACTTCTCTAAAGTATGTGAACAATGCCAGTGATGCTCAGTGCAATAAGGCTATATGAGATAGATAGGTTGCCCTGGTATGTCGTGAAAAGTATATCTTCTAATTCAAAATATGGTGAGACTAAATGAATGTCAAATATCTTCCTAATTACTTCAAAGGAAAAAAACATTCTAGGTGATGGACAGCATTTAAGTGATGAACAAAATGAAATAACTGTGAAGATATCACTCAAAGTTCACTGTTATGTCCGGCTTTGGACACCAACAGATACTTTCAGCTGTCTGCCCAAAGTATGGGATTGACAGGCTGCCCAGGAAGGTCATGAATAACATGGGTTCGAATCCGTGCCCGGATGAGATTAAATACAAAATATTTTATTTTATGTGGAAGAAAAGTATTCTAAGTATCCCTAGTTGGTAGCATGTAAGTGGTATTCTAAGTATCCCTCGTTGGTAGCATGTAAGTGGTATTCTAAGTATCCCTCGTTGGTAGTATGTAAGTGGTATTCTAAGTATCCCTCGTTGGTAGCATGTAAGTGGTATTCTAAGTATCTCTCGTTGGTAGCATGTAAGTGGTATTCTAAGTATCTCTCGTTGGTAGCATGTTAGTGGTATTCTAAGTATCCCTCGTTGGTAGCATGTAAGTGGTATTCTAAGTATCCCTCGTTGGTAGCATGTAAGTGGTATTCTAAGTATCCCTCGTTGGTAGCATGTAAGTGGTATTCTAAGTATCCCTCGTTGGTAGCATGTAAGTGGTATTCTAAGTATCCCTCGTTGGTAGCATGTAAGTGATATTCTAAGTATCCCTCGTTGGTAGCATGTAAGTGGTATTCTAAGTATCCCTCGTTGGTAGCATGTAAGTGGTATTCTAAGTATTTCTCGTTGGTAGCATGTAGTGGTATTCTAGTATCCTCGTTGGTAGCATGTAGTGGTATTCTAAGTATCCCTCGTTGGTAGCATGTAAGTGGTATTCTAAGTATCCCTCGTTGGTAGCATGTAAGTGGTATTCTAAGTATCCCTCGTTGGTAGCATGTAAGTGGTATTCTAAGTATCCCTCGTTGGTAGCATGTAAGTGGTATTCTAAGTATCCTCGTTGTAGCTTATGATTCTAGTATCCTCGTTGGTAGCATGTAAGTGGTATTCTAAGTATCCCTCGTTGGTAGCATGTAAGTGGTATTCTAAGTATCCTTTTCTGTATGGTACTGATGTTAGCATGGTGATATTCTAAGTATCCCTCGTTGGTAGCATGTAAGTGGTGGAGAAAATAAAATTGCTTCCGCTGTCTGTCTGAAGTAACAGCTTGGTCGAGTAGACTAAGGTACATTGAAGTTAATGGGTTCCCAAGGTCGGACATATGGTATATCATTGAATCTGTACGTTGTTGAGATTTATATATTTATATATATATATATATATATATATATATATATATATATATATATATATATATATATATATATATATATGTCGTGCCGATTAGGTAAAACTGGTCAATTAGCAAGAACTCATCTAAAATTAAGTCCTTTCTAAAATGTTCTCTTATACGTATAAAGATATATTTTTCATTTATGTTAATGTAAGAATTTATAATTTTGTACCAAGAGAAACTTTGAAAACCTACCTAACCTTATTACAACAAGCGCAATTTAATTTAGCCTAACCCAACTAAATATATTTTAGATACGTTAACATTAATTTAATAATAAACAAACACAATGAAATATATTTTTTCGTTATGTTCAGAATGATTTTGGCGAAATTATTGCATACACAAATTTTCACTTGTCTTATATGGCAAGGTGAGCGTTGCTATTTAAGCTAAAATCGCAAGTTTTACCTAATCGGCACGACATATATATATATATATATATATATATATATATATATATATATATATATATATATATATATATATATATATATATATATGCATGATTAGTAAAACTTCTATTTATAATAGTAACGCTCTTCTTGCCATATAAGACAAGTGAAAATTTGTGTATGCAATAATTTCGTCAAAATCATTCTGAACATAACGAAAAAATATATTTTATTGTGTTTGTTTATTATTAAATTAATGTTAACGTATCTAAAATACTATATTTAGTTGGGTTAGGCTAAATTAAATTGCGCTTGTTGTAATAAGGTTAGGTAGGTTTTCAAAGTTTCTCTTGGTACAAAATTATTAATTCTTATAATAACATAAATGAAAAAAATATATCTTTAAACGTATAAGAGAAATTTTAGAAAGGACTTAATTTTAGATGAGTTCTTGCTAATTGACCAGTTTTACCTAATCGGCACGACATATACACGACATACGATATATATATATATATATATATATATATATATATATATATATATATATATATATATATATATATATATATATATATATATATATATATATATATATATCAGTTTTACCTCGGTATACGTCCTCAATCCGTTCCAGGACCTTGGACTTATACCAAACAGGACGTATACCAAACGAATTTTCCCATAAGAAATATAAGGAAAACGATTAATCCGTTCCCATACAAAAAACTATTGTTATTTGGCATATTATACATTGATTGGGTTGTGTAAAATAATTTAAACACTGCTTAATACTAAGATATGTAATTTAAACACTCCTTAATACTAAGATATGTAATTTAAACACTGCTTAATACTAAGATATGTAATTTAAACACTGCCTAATACTAAGATAAGTAATTTAAACTCTGCCTAATACTAAGATAAGTAATTTAAACTCTGCCTAATACTAAGATATGTAATTTAAACACTGCTTAATACTAAGATATGTAATTTAAACATTGCTTTATACTAAAATACATACATAAATACAAAAGAATTAGATGAAATACATGCAAATTTAACCTCACTTTACTTTGCTGAAAAGAGTCAAGTGCCTACTAGGAGAGTGCTGAGAAGGGAGGAGGAGGAATTATTATTGTTTGGAAGGAGAGTCCCCTTCTCTTTTCTGTCACTTTTTCCTATTTTGACCTGGTTGAAGCTCACCAGGTTTGACTTTTACTAAAAATCTGTCCAAAGAACTTTGCTTCTGCCTTCTCCTCAGGATGTTTCGGAAATGTGACATTGTCTGGTTATTCCAGACAATGCTATTACGGCTTGTTTGGGCTTTGTTGGGGTGGTACTTCTCTGCAAAGTTTTTTGTCGTTGTGGGATGTAGATGACGTGGCATAGAGTGAGTCAAAGTTGGCGGGCCGGCGGCACCCTTGCGCCGCCTGTAGGTGAGGCAGTGAAACTCGAGTCGTAAACAAACAGAGTGCGGGGCCGTCGAACACGTATTACCTTCCTAATATGTACGTCAGTAATTACGTGTTATGTAGCATAAGGCACTGCACACCCACTATAGAGTTACGTCCGTACAGTGTACATTAATGATATATTAGGACTAGGAGGTACAATGTGCGCTTATCTAGTCAGGTGTGCATCCTAATTTGTGTACTTTGTTTCTTTGCAGCTAGGAGCATTCGCTATGTTGTATCTTAATAAAGGATTATCAGCACATCCCCGAATGTCTCTTTGACCAGTCGTACATCCATTTGGCAAAGATTTCCTTGATTAATGAAGTAGGGGCTGCCTCTATCTCCTCTTCAGAGCCTGAAGAGAGAGCATCCATCTTAGTCTTGTGCTCCTCCTTCTCAAGTTCCTGCAGCTCCTCAGTGGTCAGCTCTTCCCTGTGCCCCTCCACTAACTCCTCCACATCACCATCACTCACATCCAGACCCATGAACCTGCCCAGAGAGACAATATCCTCCACTATAGACAGCCTCAGAACCCTCAAAGTCCCTTCCAGCCACTGATTCTGGCCACAAATTCCCTCAAGCAGAGTTCATTGTTCTGTATGAAACTTCCTGCCAGGCTTTGTCAATGAGAGTTATGCAATGGGCGATAGTAAAGTGATCTTTCCAAAACTCTCATTTTGACCCATACAAGTTCTAGCACGCGAGTCGTATTCCAAACAAAGGTCGTATATCAAGCAAAAATTTTCGCGTCCAAACAGGACGTATACCAAGTTGGACTTATTCCAAAGCGGACGTATACCGAGGTACCACTGTATATATATATATATATATATATATATATATATATATATATATATATATATATATATATATATATATATATATATATATATATGCAACGCAACGAAAAAAATATATTTCATTGGGTTTGTTTATTATTAAATTATTGTAAACTTATCTAAAATATTTTTAGTTGGATTAGGCTAAATTAATTTGAGCTTGTTATAATAAGGAGGAGGAGGTGTTGATTCACCGGGAATTCTCCCGGCCAGGGTCTTAACCAGATGGCGACCCGGCTCCGGCTCCCTGTCGTGGGAGTATCAGAGACCTATGTCTCCCATGGGAGGGGGTACCCCTCAGCGGCAGGACCAACTGGCCCCAGGCCTAGCCACATTCCCCCACCAGCACGAGGCAGGTAGGTAGATAAATGCTAGGCCTCTCTGGTCTGCCACCTTCCCCGCCCCAAGGAGGTTGACGGGAAGGGCAGGCTTGCGAGCCGCAGATGGTAGCAAGCTCCAGCCTTGGCACCTACCCTGCCCTAGAAGGGCTGGGCATGGTGATCGACGGATATAATAAGGTTAGGTAAGTTTTCTAAGGTTCTTTTGGTACAAAATTATTAATTTTTACATTAACATAAATTAAAAAAATATATCTTTAAACGTATAAGAGAAATTTTTAGAAAGGACTTAACTTAATTTTATATTATTAATTTTGTACCAAAAGAACTTACCTAACTTTATTATATCAAGCTCAAGTTAATTTAGCCTAATCCAAATAAATGTATTTTATATAAGTTTACAATAATTTAATAATGAACAAACACAATGAAATATATTTTTTCGTTAGGTTTAGAATGATTTTTGCGAAATTATTGCATACACAAATTTTCGCTTGCCTTATTCGGCAACAATAGCGTTGCTATTTAAGCAAAAATCTCAAGTTTTACCTATTCAGCACGAAGTAGTATGAAAGAATTGGTGAGGTTTATTCAACAAATTTTAGGTGAGAAAAGGTTTAGAGGTGGTATAATATACTTTAGGAGTGAGGAAGAAATAGATGTGGGGGAGGTATATGAAGCAGTGGGTGGAATGAAACGGGGGTAAAGAAGCTAGGATAAACGGAATTAAGACTGAAATGATAAAATCAGGTATTGATATAGTTTTGGAGTGTTTGGTGCATTTGTTCATTAAGGAGTGGCAGAGAGCGTACATAGTTCCTTTGAATAATGGAAATGATGGATATACGAGTGTATGAATTATTGGGAAACAATCATGTTGAGTATACCTAGTAAAGTGTGTTGTAGAGTTATTATTGAAAGAAGTAAGGGTAAGACAAAGAGCAGTAACTCAGATGAACATTGAGCTGTTAGGAAGGGAAGGGATGTTTATGCCAGGTGTTTACATTAGGAAGGGAAGGGATGTTTAGACCAGGTGTTTACATTAGGAAGAGAAGGGATGTTTAGACCAGGTGTTTACATTAGGAAGAGAAGGGATGTTTAGACCAGGTGTTTACATTAGGAAGGGAAGGGATGTTTAGACCAGGGGTTTACATTAGGTAGGGAAGGGAAGTTTAGACCAAGTGTTTACATTAGGAAGGGAAGGTATGTTTAGACCAAGTGTTTACATTAGGAAGGGAAGGGATGTTTAGACCAGGTGTTTACATTAGGAAGGGAAGGGATGTTTAGACCAGGTGTTTACATTAGGAAGAGAAGGAATGTTTAGACCAAGTGTTTACATTAGGAGGGAAAGGATGTTTAGACCAGGTGTTTACATTAGGACTGGAAAGGATGTTTAGACCAAGTGTTTACATTAGGAAGGGAAGGGATGTTTAGACCAGGTGTTTACATTAGGAAGGGAAAGGATGTTTAGACCAAGTGTTTACATTAGGAAGGGAAAGGATGTTTAGACCAAGTGTTTACATTAGAAAGGGAAAGAATGTTTAGACCAAGTGTTTACATTAGGAAGGGAAGGGATGTTTAGACCAAGTGTTTACATTAGGAAGGGAAGGGATGTTTAGACCAAGTGTTTACATTAGGAAGGGAAGGGATGTTTAGACCAAGTGTTTACATTAGGAAGGGAAGGGATGTTTAGACCAGGTGTTTACATTGAATCACATAAGTGAACATTATTTAGATAAAAGTACGGACTTTTTCGTTGAATTTATAGATTTAGAATAAGCATATAGCAGAGTGGATAGAGGAGCAATGTGGCAGGTGTGGCCATTGTATGGAATAGGTGGTAGGTTACTGAAACAGTTAAGAGTTTTTTTGAGGATAGTGAAGCTTACTTAGTTTAGGGTATGTAGGAAAGTGTAAGAGTATTTCCGAGTAAAAGAAGGAATTAGAGAGGGATGCGTGAAGTCACCATGGTTGTTTAATATATTTACAGCTGGTGATGTAAAAGAAGATATTGTTAGAGTGTTGGAAATAGTTGTGGGATTAAAAGATAATGAATATAATACGAAACGGGAGTTGTCAAAGTTGCTTTTTGCCGATGACTCGGTGTTTTTGGGAGATTCTGGAAAGAGATTGCAAAAGTTGGTGGACGAATTTGGGAGGATATATAGAAGGAAATTAAAAGTGTACATAGGAAAGAGGAAGGTGGTGAGAGTAACAAAAAATTAAGTAAGTGAATGACTGTCTATCATATCAGTAGGAAGGAGTATGGGGGAAGTGAATGTGTTCAATGAAAGCAAAGTTTGGTGCGAATATTAGGCAGAGAATTCGTGGTTTTGAGACGAGGAGGTGTGTGGGTTACTAAAAATATTATCCAGAGGACAGAAGAAGGATTATTGAGGTGGTTTTGATATACACAGAGAAAACAGAGCAAACTAAGATGTCTTAAAGGGTGTATAAATCTGTAGTAGAGGGAAAGATAGGTAGGGGTCGTTCTAGGAAGGGTGGAGGGAGGGAGTATAGGAGGTTTTGAGTGCGAGGGGCTTGGACATCCAACTGGTGTGTGTGAGCATGTTAGATACGAGTGAGTGGAGTGAAATGGTTTTTATTACATGTGCTGTTGGAGTGCGTGAAGGGTAACAAAACTGAATGAATTTAGGGAAACGTGTTAGCCAGACTTGAGTCCTGGAGGTGTGAAGTACAGTGCCTGCACTCTGAAGGAGGTGTGATGTACAGTGCTTGCACTCTGAAGGTGTGAAGTACAGTGTCTGCACTCTGAAGGAGGTGTGAAGTACAGTGTCTGCACTCTGAAGGAGGTGTGAAGTACAGTGCTTGCACTCTGAGGGTGTGAAGTACAGTGTCTGCACTCTGAAGGAGGTGTGAAGTACAGTGTCTGCACTCTGAAGGAGGTGTGAAGTACAGTGTCTGCACTCTGAAGGAGGTGTGAAGTACAGTGCTTGCACTCTGAAGGTGTGAAGTACAGTGTCTGCACTCTGAAGGAGGTGTGAAGTACAGTGTCTGCACTCTGAAGGAGGTGTGAAGTACAGTGCTTGCACTCTGAAGGTGTGAAGTACAGTGTCTGCACTCTGAAGGAGGTGTGAAGTACAGTGTCTGCACTCTGAAGGAGGTGTGAAGTACAGTGCCTACACTCTGAAGAAGGTGTGAAATACAGTGCCTGCACTCTGAAGGAGGTGTGAAGTACAGTGCCTGCACTCTGAAGGAGGTGTGAAGTACAGTGCCTGCACTCTGAAGGAGGTGTGAAGTACAGTGCCTGCACTCTGAAGGAGGTGTGAAGTACAGTGCCTGCACTCTGAAGGAGGTGTGAATGCATAGACAGTGCCTGCACTCTGAAGGAGGTGTGAAGTACAGTGCCTGCACTCTGAAGGAGGTGTGAAGTACAGTGCCTGCACTCTGAAGGAGGTGTGAAGTACAGTGCCTGCACTCTGAAGGAGGTGTGAAGTACAGTGCCTGCACTCTGAAGGAGGTGTGAAGTACAGTGCCTGCACTCTGAAGGAGGTGTGAAGTACAGTGCCTGCACTCTGGCAAGAGTGGAGTGGTGTCGCTGATGGTGGAAAAAAAAATTGCCGATACGAGTCTATGCTTTTAAAATATTAACATTACTCCTATGCTTAAATATATTAATTTTAACATTATTCCTCACGATTATGAAGGTTACTCGTATACCCCCCCCACACACATACACACAGAGGTATGATAAAGCTCATGGCGCAGGGAGAGTGACCCAGTAGCGGCCAGTGAAGAGGCGGGGCCAGGAGCTATGTCTCGACCCCTGCAACCACAACTAGGTGAGTACACACACACAGAAGAGTACTATACCAGCTAGAAAGGAATGAGCTTATATACGACAACCAGCACAGATTTAGAGACGGGAAATCCTGTGTCACGAACCTGGAGTGCTATGATAAGGTGACAACAGTAAGACAAGAGAGAGAGGGGTAGGTAGATTACATTTTCTTGGACTGTAAGCAGGCTTTTGACACAGTTCCACACCAGAGATTAGTGCAAAAGCTGGAGGACCAGGCAGGGATAACAGGGAAGGCACTACAATGGATCAGGGAATACCTGTCAGGAAGACAACAGTACAGTGAGGTGTCAGAGTGGGCGCCTGTGTCGAGTGGGGTTCCACAGGGGTCAGTCCTAGGACCGATGCTGTTTCTGGAATTTGTGAACGACATGACGGAAGGAATACACTCCGAAGTGTCCCTGTTTGCAGATGATGTGAAGTTGATGAGACGAATTCAATTGGACGAGGACCAGGCAGAACTACAAAGGGATCTGAATAGGCTGCAGGCATGGTCCAGCAACTGGCTTCTGGAGTTCAACCACACCAAGTGCAAAGTCATGAAGAAGGGGGAAGGGGAAAGAAGACCGCAAACGGAGTACAGTCTAGGGGGGGCAGATACTACAAATCTCACTCAAGGAAAAGGACCTTGGGGTGAGTATAACACCGGGCATATCTCGTGAGGCGCACATCACCCAAATAACTGCTGCAGCATACGGGCGTCTAAGGAACCTAAGAATAGCATTCCGACATCTTAATAAGGAATCGTTCAGGACCGTGTGCACTGTGTACGTTAGGCCCATATTGGAGTATGCAACACTAGTTTGGGACCCACACCTAGCCAAGCACGTAAGGAAACTAGAGAAAGTGCAAAGGTTTGCAACTAGACTGGTTATGGAGTTTAAGGGTATGTCCGAGGAGAGGTTAAGGGAAATCGACCTGACGACACTGGAGGACAGGAGAGATAGAGGGGATTTGATAACAACATACAAAATACTGAGAGGAATCGACAATGTGGACAGAGGCAGGATGTTCCAGAGATGGGACACAGCAACAAAAGGTCACAGTTGGAAGTTTAAGACCCAGATGAATCACAGGGATGTTAGGAAGCATTTCTTCAGTCACAGAGTTGTCAGGAAGTGAAATAGTTTGGGAATTGATGTAGTGGAGGCAGGATCTATACATAGCTTCAAGAAGAGGTATGATAAAGCTCATGGAGCGGAAGAGTGACCTAGTAACGGCCAGCGAAGAGGTGGGGCCAGGAGCTGTGACTCGACCCCTGCAACCACAACTAGGTGAGTGAAGTGTTCCTACTATGTAATCTCCTGCATCTCCTCTGTCTCCTCTCTCCAGCTCATCAAAATCCCACCGGTTTTTGATCAGCAGTGCCACTCCTAGGTGTACTCACCTAGTTGTGGTTGCAGAGGTCGAGACATAGCTTCTGGTCCCGCCTCTTCACTGGCCGCTACTGGGTCACTCTCCCTGCGTCATGAGCCTTATCATACCTCTTCTTAAAGCTATGTATGGATCCTGCCTCCACTACATCGCTTTCCAAACTATTTCACTTCCTGACAACTCTGTGACTGAAGAAATGCTTCCTAACATCGCTGTGATTCATCTGAGTCTTCAACTTCCAACTGTGACCCTTGTTGCTGTGTCCCATCTCTGGAACATTGTGTCTCTGTCCACCTTGTCAATTCCTCTCAGTATTTTATATATCGTTATCATGTCCCCCTTATCTCTCCTGTCCTCCAGTGTCGTCCGGTCGATTTCCCTTAACCTCTCCTCGTAAGACATACCCCTTAGCTCCGGGACTAGTCTTGTTGAAAACCTTTGCACTTTAAATAACAAAAAAAGGCACAATACCGTGACTGGAACAATACACACACAACCCGCACATATAAAAAAGAGAGGAGCTTACGACGAAGTTTCGGTCCGACTTAAACCATTTACAAAGTGTGACTTTGTAAATGGTCCAAGTCGGACCGAAACGTCGTCGTAAGCTTCTCTCTTTTTTATATGTGGGTTGTGTGTGCTTTGCACTTTCTCTAGTTTCTTTACGTGCTTGGCTAGGTGTGGGTTCCAAACCTAGGAGAGATAGGGGGGGCATGATAAGGACATATAAAATACTTAGAGGAATTGACAAGGTGGACAGAGACAGAATGTTCCAGAGATGGGACACAGCAACAAGGGGACACAGTTGGAAGTTGAAGACTCAGATGAATCACAGGGATGTTAGGAAGTATTTCTTCAGTCACAGAGTGGTCAGGAAGTGGAATAGTTTGGGAAGCGATGTAGTGGAGGCAGAATCCATTCATAGCTTTAAGAAGAGGTATGATAAAGCTCATGGCGCAGGGATAGTGACCCAGTAGCGGCCAGTGAAGAGGCGGGGCCAGGAGCTATGTATCGACCCCTGCAACCATAACTAGATGAGTACAACTAGGTGAGTATACATTCACACACACACACACACGGGTTCGATTCCCGGCGGGGCGGAAACATTTCAAAGTGTTTCCTTACATACACAGTCAAAGAAACGCAGCTCACCGGGATAACAGACGCAATCTTCCCACCCGGATATCAGATCCTGAGGAAAGATAAAGGGAGCAGAGGGAAGGAGGAGTTGCACTGCTCATTAAAAACCGATGGGGATTTGAGGAAATGAAAGGAATTGGACGAAATTGGTGTAAGGGACTATATAATAGGTACAGTTCAGTCTGGGTAAAATAAGATAGTCATTGCAGTGATGTATAACCCACCACATAACTGCAGGAGGCCACAAGAAGAAAATGAAGAGAGCAACAGAGCAATGGTGGACACACTAGCTGAGGTGGTCAGAAGAGCTCACACGGGTAGAGCAAAGTTACTAGTTATAGGCGATTTCAATCACAAGGAAAACCTGGAGTCACATTGGGGTCCCGAAACATGGAGAGCCAAGATGATGGATGTGGTACTGGAAAACCTCATGCACCAACATGTTAGCGACACTACCAGAGAGAGAGCGGAGAGAATGAACCAGCAAGACTGGACCTCGTGTTCTCCCTGAGTAGCTCAGACATCGAGGACATCACACATGAAAGGCCGCTTGGAGCTAGTGATCACGTGGTTCTGAGCTTTCAATACATAGTAGAGTTACATTTGGAGAGGGTAACAGGAGTAGGATGGGAAAAGCCAAACTACAAAGAGGGGACTACACAGTTATGAGGAACTTCCTGCAGGAAGTGCAGTGGGAAAGGGAATTGGTAGGAAAGTCAGTAAACGAAATGATGGAATACGTAACAACAAAATGCAAGGAGGCAGAGGAAAGGTTTGTTCCCAAGGGCAACAGAAATAATGGGAAGACCAGAACGAGCCCTTGGTTTACCCAAATTGTAGGGAGGCAAAAATTAAGTGACTACACAATGGAAAAGTACAGAAGACAAAGGACCCAGGAAAATATAGAGATTAGTCGAAGAGCCAGGAACGAGTATGCACAGATAAGGAGGGAGGCCCAGTGACAGTACGAAAACGACATAGCATCAAAAGTCAAGTCTGACCTGAAGCTGTTGTATAGCCACATCAGGAGGAAGACAACAGTCAAGGACTAGGTAATCAGGCTGAGGAAGGAAGGTGGGGAACTCACAAGAAACAATCAAGAAGTATGTGAGGAGCTCAACATGAGACAGTGGAGACAGAAAGGACTCTGGGAAGTCAGAACAGGGGGGTACACCAACAAGGAATATACCAACAAGTGTTGGATGAAATACACACAACTGAGGAGGAGGTGAAGAAGCTGCTAAGTGACCTTGATATCTCAAAGACGGTGGGACCTGACAACATCTCTCCGTGGGTCCTTAGGGAGGGAGCAGAGACGCTGTGTGGCTAACAACAATTTTCAACACATCCATTGAAACTGGGCAACTACCATTTTTAAGAAAGAACAAGACATGAGTCACTAAACTATAGACCAGTGTCACTGACGTGTATAGTATGCAAAGTCATGGAGGAGGAGAGTTGTGGAGCACCTAGAACGGAACAAACTTATAATGACAACCAGCACAGATTCATGGAAGGCAAATCCTGTGTCACAAACGTACTGGAGTTTTATGACAAGGTAACGGAAGTAAGAAGAGAGAGAGAGAGAGAGAGAGAGAGAGAGAGGGGGGGGGGGTAGATTGCATTTTCTTGGACTTCAAGAAGGTTTTCGATACAGTTCCTCTCAAGAGAATAGTGCAAAAGCTAGATGATCAGGCAGGGCACTGCAATGGATCAGATAATATCTGACAGAAGGGCAACAACGAGTCATGGTACGTGACGAGGTATCAGAGTGAGCGCCTGTGACAAGCGGGGTTCCACACGGGTCAGTCCTAGGACAAGTGCAAATTTTGGTATATGTGATTGACGTAAGGGGATGGATAGACTCAGAAGTGTCCCTGTTTGCTGATGAAGTGAAGTTAATGAGGAGAATTAAATCGGATGAGGATTAGGCAGGACTACAAAGAGACCTGGACTGGCTGGAAGCTTGGTCCGGAAACTGGCTCCTCGAATTGAACCCTGCCAAATGCAAAGTCATGAAGAATCGGAAGGGCAAAGAAGACCGCAGACAGAGTATAGGCTAAGTGGCCAAAGACTGCAAACCTCATTAAAAGAAAAGGATCTTGGGGTGAGTACAATACCGAGCACATCTCCTGAGGCACACATCCACCAGATCACTGCTGCAGCACACGGGCGCCTGGCAAACCTGAGAATAGCCTTCCGATGCCACAGTAAGGAATCATTAAAGACTGTACACCGTGTACTTCAGGCTCTTACTGGAGTATGCAGCACAGTTTATAACTTACACATGGTCAAGCACGTCAAGAAATTAGAGAAAGTACAAAGGTTTGCAACAAGACTAGTAAAGGGATATCGGCCTAACGACACTGGAGGACAAGAGGGTTAGGGGAGACATGATAACGACATACAAAATACTGAGAGGAATTGACAAGGTGGACAAAGACAGGATGTTCCAGAGATGGGACACAGAAACAAGGGGTTACCATTGGAAGTTGAAGACTCAGATGAGTCAAAGAGATGTTAGGAAGTATTTCTTTAGTTATAGAGTTGTCAGTAAGTGGAATAGTCTGGCAAGTAATGTAGTGGAGGCAGGAAACATACATAGTTTTAAGACGAGGTATGATAAAGTTCATGGAGCAGGGAGAGAGAGGACCTAGTAGCAATCAGTGAAGAGGCGGGACCAGGAGCTATGAATCGAACCCTGCAACTACAAATAGGTGAGTACACACACACAAACACACAAAGGGATGTTAGGAAGTATTTCTTCAGTCATAGAGTTGTCAGGAAGTGGAATAGCCTAGAAAGTGACGTAGTGGAGGCAGGAACCATACATAGTTTTAAGACGAGGTTTGATAAAGCTCATGGAACTGGGAGAGAGAGGACCTAGTAGCAATCAGTGAAGAGGCGGGGCCAGGAGCTATGAATCGACCCCTGCAACCACAAATAGGTGAATACAAATAGGTGAGTACACGACCCCTGCAACTACAACTAGGTGAGTTCACACATGACCACACGTGTACACGTACACATACTCAGACTAACACGCACACCCAAAAATAACACCAATATAATGAAAATATCTGTCGTACACTCACAGTAACACGTTAACACTTAAACCCACACACACATACTAATATTCACACACGTGCACACACACACACACACACACACACACACACACACACACACACACACACACACACACACACACACACACAAACAAACAAACAAACAAACAACACACACACACAAACAAACAAACAACAAATAAACACACACACACACACAACACATACAAACATAACCGTGTCAGTGTAAGCCTTGTTCACGCACGGAGGCGTCATCAGGGCAGAAACATTTCAAGTGTTCTACATACACATACACACACATATATACAACAGGCAGTGTCAATTGACATGTGCCTAGACAAATGGTAACTAACTAACACACAGAATTTTACACAAAGCTGCGGGAACTAGAGCATCCTAACAACATAAAAAAACTTGGATACCAAAAGAGAGGATGCAAAAGCAAGGGAATCGAGGATAGTTGGTCTGAAAAGCAAGAATGGGTAAAAAGGCTCAAGAGCAAAATGGATCAAGAATGGGAAAAAAAGGCTAAACATGTTTTGTAATAGCATAGTAGAGAAGCTGTCTGCAGAGAGCAAGAAGTGGGAGTTGTGAAGTGTAGCTGCTGAGGCAAAAATACAGACACTGGAGGAAGAACTGGATGTGCTCAAGCAGGATATAAAGATGAGGTCCAAAAGGAGCAAAGTGATTGAAATGGGAACATTAGCAAACAGCAAGGGAACTGAAGGAGAGGATGGAGCCAAGAAATCCTTTACAGAAGTAATATCAGGCCATCAGTGTGTTCGAGAGATGATCCAGAGATATGGAGGAAAAAATGGGAAGAATAGAGAGAGAGATCAATAATTTTTCATGGGCTTCAGCAGGTTGATGGGAAGACCTATGATGAAAGCAGTGAGAGGAAAAAGAGATTAAGAGCATCATTGCAATAACAGAAGAGAAGGACATGTCTTCGGTAACAAATTTTCACAAACTTGGGGGAGAGGAAATCGACCAATCAAATTGACATTCAAGACAGAAGTGGTAAGAAACAAGATACTACAAGACAAGCCACTGCTAAAGGACTCCTGAGTATTTCAGTGAGTGTACCTCACTCGCTGATATACATGGAAGGGAACAACTGATAGTAAGAAGACAACAGTGGAAAGAGAGACAGGGCAGGCAACGACAGTCAGGAAGGCTCAGCCTCTGGGAAAACACCAAAGACAAATACCAACCAAACACAATAACCAGAAACAAACCACACTCCACAGCCCCCACCCCCACCCCCAAGCACTAATTTCACCATCACAGCAGCCTTCTATAATATTCCGCCCTGCCTCCCACACACTCAGTCTGCACCATCCTCTTCTGCCTCCCAAACTACAGTACTGGAAAGGAAGCTAAAGGTATGGTACACCAGTGCATATGGAATGACAAGAGTGGGGAGTGGAAAGAACGAATCATTGATGCATCCCCTGAAATCATAGCACGATCAGAAACAAAACTTACAGGGATGATAACAGATGCAATCTTTCCAACTGGATATCAGATCCTAAGGATCTGAGGAATGGACTAGGAATGGACTGGAGGAATGGACTGAGGGGAAGCAAATGACTTTATTGTATGAACACCTCAGACTGGAGATTCAAAGGTGATGATAGCAGGGATGTACAACCCACCACTGAACAGCAGGAGGCCAAGACAAGAGTATGATCAGTGCAATAGAGCAATGGTGGATACACTAGCTGAAGTGGCCAGAAATGCTCACATGGGTTGGGAAAAATTACTCATCATGGGAGATTTAAATCATAAGGAGACTAACTGGTAAACCTAGAACCACATGGGGGACCAGAAAAATGGAGGTCTAATATGCTGGAGACAGTATTGGAAAACTTCATGCACCAAGATGTTGCAGCAAGGCTGGATCTCATATTCACCTTGAACAGTTCAGACATAGGAGATATCACACACGAAATGCCTTTTGACGCTAGTGATCAAGATTTCCTGAGTTTTGAATACCTTGTAGAGATAACAGTAGAGAATGCAGCAACACGAAAAGGACGGGAGAAGCCAAACTTCAAAACAATTGACTACATAGGCATGAGAAGATTCCTGCATGAAGTACAATGGGAAAAAGAACTAGAGGGAAAGACGATAAATGAAATAATATATCAAGTGTCTTCTATGTGCAGGGAGGCAGAGGAGAAGTTCATACGAAAGGGTAACAGAAAAATGGTAAGACCAGAGTAAGCCCATGGTTTAACTGGAGGCGTAAAGAGGCCAAAACTAAGTGTGCGAGAGCATGGTAAAAGTGTAGAAGGTAAAGGACTCACGAAAACAAGGAGTTAAGCAGAAGAACCAGAAATGCATATGCAGGGATAAGGAGAGAGACACAGAGGCAATAAGAGAATCACATAGCATCAAAAGACAAATCTGAGCCTAAGTTGTTATACAGTCACATTAGGAGGAAAACAACAGTCATGGACTAGGAGGGGAGCTGAAAGGGAAGGACCAGGAATTATGTGAAGAGCTCAGTACAAGATTTAGAGAAGTAGTCACAGTGGAGACAGAAATAGTTCCAGCAAACTGAGGAGGTAGGGTGCACCAGCAAGTGCTGGACATAATACACATAAACAAGGAGGAGGTAAAGAAACTGCTTGGTGATCTAGATACCTCGAAGGTGGTGGACCCAAAAACATGGGTCCTTGGAGAGAGAGCAGAAGAACTGTTTGTGCCACTAACAGCAATCTTCAATAAATCTATCGAAACTGGACAACTGCCTGGGGTGTGGAAGTCGGGAAATGTAGTTACAGTTTTTAGGAAAGGATACAAATTGGTAGCATTAAACTACAGACCAGTGTCACTGACTTGTATAGTATGTAAATTCATGGAAAAGATCATCAGGAGAAGAGTGGTGGGTCACATTGAAAGGATTGAACTCATACATGACAATCAGCACGGCTTCAGAGATGGGAAATCCTGTGTCACAAATCTACTTGAGTTCTACGATAAGAGGGATGGGGAAATTGCATCTTTTTGGACTGCAAAAAGGCTTTTGACACAGTACCACACAAGAGACTGGTTCAAAAAATAGAGGAGCAGGAAGGAATAATAGGGAAAGTACTGGAATAGATCAGGGAATACCTGACAGGAAGGAAACAACGAGTGTTGGTACGTGAGGAATTGTCAGAGTGGGTGCATGTGTAGAGTGGGGTTCCACAAGGGCCAGTCCTAGGTCCGGTGCTGACATGATGGAAGGAATAGATTCAGAAGTGTCACTGTTCGCTGATGTGAAACTGATAAGGAGAATACAAGCGGGCGAAGATCAGGTAATATTACAAGGAGATCTGGATAGACTGCAAATCTGGTCCGGCAAATGGCTCCTGGATTTTAACCCCAGCAAGTGCAAAGTCATGAAGATTGGGGAAGGACAAAGAAGACCGCAGACGGAGTACAGGTTAGGGGATCAAAGGCTGCAAACTTCACTTAAAGAAAAGGATCTTGGAGTAAGCATTATACCGAGCATGTCCCCTGAGGCACACATCAATCAAATAACTGCCGCAGTATATGGGCGCTTGGCAAACCTGAGAATAGCATTTCGACGTTTAAGTAATGAGTCATTCACGACACTGTACACCACGCACGTCCTTCTCATACTAGAGAGGTTAAGAGAACTCAACCTGATGACGCTAGAGGATAGGAGGGATATGGGGGACATGATAACGACGTATAAAATACTGAGAGGAATTGACAAGGTGGACAGGGCTCGAATGTTTCAGAGATGGGATACAGAAACAAGGGGCCACAACTGGAAGTTGAAAACCCAGATGAGTCATAGGGATGTTAGGAAGTGTTCTTCTTTAGCCTCAGAATTGTCAGGAAGTGGAATAATCTGCAGAGTGAAGTAGTGGAGGCAAGTTCCATACATAGTAACGACCAGCGAAGAGGCGGGGCCAGGAGCAATGACTTGACCTCTGCAACCACAAATAGGTTAGTTCATATAGTTGAGTACACATGCACACACATGGTGTGCCATGTAGGTCAAAGGGTACAATCACCACTGAGCGGTCGATTGTGTGGAGTCGAGCGCTTGTGCTCTCACCTTCACCTGGTCGACAACATTGTCGAAGGTCATTGGTTGGAAACTAAACCTGTGAAACGTATGGACATATTTTCCTTATATGCGTATCTAGGAAATAATAAATATATGTAGCCGTGGTATTAGACAACAGTTGTAGATTACATCCAACAAAAATTTGCATTCTTCAGCTGCAAATTATATTTTAGTTGTAAATGTAAATGTATACAAAAATTCTAGACCTCCGGAATTATTTTAGTATTGGATAATACAATGTGTCTGATGATGCTAAGTAAAGTAATTCAAGTGAAGTTGCTAGACACCGGTGAGGGACTCTCAAGACTACGACTGGAGTCTGTCTTTTAGTTCTTCGAATTACATATAATAACCTCCTCCTGTTCCCCCAGGCGCTGCAGTGCTCTTTTGAGTAATAATAATTACCCTAATAATAACTAGATGTATTACTGTCACTGGGCAATCCATGGAAGGTATCCTCGTGTACCATAATACCAGTTCCCTCAACCTCTCCATGAGTTCAGTTCCCTCAACCTCTCCATGAGTTGATAACAAAATTAAATAATGTATCTGAAGATTTTAAGGGAATTAGAAAAGACATTCACATGACATCACATGGAAACTAATACTCAAATTTCTTCAAAAAAAAAAAAAAAAAGGTAAATCAGGACATAAACAGCATTTCAAAGAAAGCAATATCCTAAAATACACAATATATTATGAGTGCAACCACTCAGTTGTATTATCAAATGATCAGTGAACTGGGTACGCTGGGTGCGCTTGTGAGCTGGGTGCACTTGTACGCTGAGTGCACTTGTACGCTGGGTGCACTTGTACGCTGAGTGCACTTGTACGCTGAGTGCACTTGTACGCTGAGTGCACTTGTGCGCTGGGTGCACTTGTACGCTGGGTGCACTTGTACGCTGGGTGCACTTGTACGCTGAGTGCACTTGTACGCTGAGTGCACTTGTACGCTGAGTGCACTTGTACGCTGAGTGCACTTGTAGCTGAGTGCACTTGTACGCCTGGTGTGCACTTGTACGCTGGGTGCACTTGTACGCTGGGTGCACTTGTACGCTGAGTGCACTTGTGCGCTGAGTGCACTTGTACGCTGGTGCACTTGTCGCTGGTGCACTTGTACGCTGGGTGCACTTGTACGCTGGGTGCACTTGTACGCTGGGTGCACTTGTACGCTGAGTGCACTTGTACGCTGGGTGCACTTGTACGCTGGGTGCACTTGTACGCTGAGTGCACTTGTACGCTGAGTGCACTTGTACGCTGGGTGCACTTGTACGCTGAGTGCACTTGTACGCTGGGTGCACTTGTACGCTGAGTGCACTTGTACGCTGAGTGCACTTGTACGCTGAGTGCACTTGTACGCTGAGTGCACTTGTACGCTGAGTGCACTTGACGCTGGGTGCACTTGTCGCTGGGTGCACTTGTACGCTGGGTGCACTTGTACGCTGGGTGCACTTGTACGCTGGTGCACTTGTACGCTGAGTGCACTTGACGCTGAGTGCACTTGTACGCTGAGTGCACTTGACGCTGGAGTGCACTTGTACGCTGGAGTGCACTTGTACGCTGGTGCACTTGTACGCTGAGTGCACTTGTACGCTGGGGTGCACTTGTACGCTGAGTGCACTTGTACGCTGAGTGCACTTGTACGCTGAGTGCACTTGTACGCTGAGTGCACTTGTACGCTGAGTGCACTTGTACGCTGAGTGCACTTGTACGCTGAGTGCACTTGTACGCTGAGTGCACTTGTACGCTGGTGCACTTGTACGCTGGAGTGCACTTGTACGCTGGGTGCACTTGTACGCTGGGTGCACTTGTACGCTGGGTGCACTTGGTACGCTGAGTGCACTTGTACGCTGGTGCACTTGACGCTGGGTGCACTTGTAGCTGGCATGGCTGATGCACTTGTACGCTGGTGCACTTGTACGCTGAGTGCACTTGTACGCTGGGTGCACTTGTACGCTGGGTGCACTTGTACGCTGAGTGCACTTGTACGCTGGGTGCACTTGACGCTGGGTGCACTTGTACGCTGGTGCACTTGTACGCTGTGCACTTGTACGCTGGTGCACTTGTACGCTGGGTGCCTTGTACGCTGGTGCACTTGTACGCTGGGCAGTACGCTGAGTGCACTTGTACGCTGAGTGCACTTGTACGCTGGTGCACTTGTACGCTGGTGCACTTGTACGCTGGGGCCTTGTACGCTGGGTGCACTTGTACGCTGGGTAACTGGGCACTTGTACGCTGGGTGACTTGTACGCTGAGTGCACTTGTACGCTGGTGCACTGTCGCTGGGTACATTGACGCTGGGTGCACTTGTACGCTGAGTGCACTTGTACGCTGAGTGCACTTGTACGCTGGGTGCACTTGTACGCTGAGTGCACTTGTACGCTGGGTGCACTTGTGCGCTGGATGAATCATTCTCCATTTATGGCACAGATTCCAACTATTCCAAGCTTTCTTTACTATTTTACTAGATCAATAAACTGGCCAGTACGTGAACGATACTTGATAGTTACTATGCCGGCCCTAAGACGCATCAGTCAGTAAATATTGCTGCCGTTCAGAAGAGGTTACCTGAGAATTATTTAACGTCATTTAACGGCAATAAAAATGTTTTTTAGTATATTTTTTGAACGTATGTAATAATAATAATAATAATAATAATAATAATAATAATAATAATAATAATAATATATAATATAATATATATATATAATAGTAGTAGTAGTAGTAGTGTAGTAATAGTAGAGTAATAGTAGAGTAGTAAAGTAATAATAGAGTAGTAGTAAGTAGATATAATAGAGTAGTAATAGTAGTAGTAGTAGCAGAGTAATAGAGTAGTAAGTAGCAGTAGTAATAGTAGAGTAGTAATAGTAGTAGTAGTAAGCAGTAGTAGCAGTAGTAATAGAGTAGTAGTAATAGAAGTAATAGAGTAGAGTAAGAGTAGCAGTAGTAAAGTAGTAATAGTAGCAGTATGTAATAGCAGTAGTAATAGTAGATAGAATAATAGAGAATAGTAAGAGAGTAGTAATAGTATAGTAGTAGTAATAGTAGTAGTAGAATAGTAAGTAATAGCAGTAGTAATAGTAGTAGTAGTAATAGATAACAGTAATAGAGTAGTAATAGTAATAGTAGTAATAGTAGAATAGCAGTAAAGAGAGTAATAGTAGTAGGAATAGAAGAGTAATAGTAGTAGTAGTAAATAGAGAGAGCAGTAGTAATAGAGAGTAGTAATAGAGCGGTAGTAATAGTAGTAGAGTAGTAATAGATAGAGCAGTAGTAAAGTAGTAGTAGAAAGAGCAGAATAGCAGTAGAATAGTAGAGTGCAGATAATAGTAGCAGAGAAAGTAGCAGAATAGTAGAGTAATAGTAGTAATAGTAGAGTCAGAACAGAGTGTAATAGTAGTAGTAGTAATATATGGAGTAATAGAGTAGTAGATAAGTAATAGCAGCTAGTAACAGCAGTGAGTAAAGACGTAGTAAAGAGAGAGTAGATAGTAGAGAGCAGTAGTAATAGTAGTAGTAGTAATAGTAGCGGTAGTAATAGTAGTAGTAGTAGTAATAGTAGTAGTAGCAGTAGTAATAGTAGTAGTAGTATTAGTCGTAGTAGTAGTAATATAATAATAATAATAATAATTAATAATAATAATAATAATAATAAAAATAATAATTAATAAAAATAAATCCTATCAAGATTCATCAGCATTTTGCATTGGAAGATCACTAGAGGCATTTTTTAGTTATTACATAAGAAACAATTTATATAATAAAATGTGTAAATTGAAATATACAGAGCTCAGAGTGAGTGACGAGCTGTTTCAATAAAGCCCACCAGTGGTAAAAAGTTTCAAACCGATCAGAAAAGGCATCCTCCAATAATTGACCTAATTACAACGATTGTAAGTTTCTAAATTGTCAGTAAAATTTCAAATTTACATTTACTTGCACTGAACTTAAGGAGTATTTTCCTTCTTATATATTGCGTCGTCAATAAAATTTTGAAGAAGTATACTTTCGTTATTGAATAAAAAAATGAATATCACTATTTATTCAATAAAACTGGCAGCAAATTAGAGGTAAACATTTTATTAAAAAAGAACACAGCCTGTGGTAAAATCTGAAGCCGATCTGATGAGTAATATTCCAGTTATGGCATCGATTCCGACTCCAAGTGTTTCACTATTTTCTATATCTACAAATTTGCCTCTGAGCGACCAATACTTAATAAGTATTATCCTGATACATAGCGGGTCACCCCATGGAGAAGAACCCGGGTCATGACCTGTCCTGGAGACACTACTTGTAGCTATACCATCGTGACCATAGATGCATCAGCCGGGGAATATTGAAGAGACTAAAAGTTATTTAACGTAATTTAAAGGAAACACAAATTTCACAATATTTCGTACATAAAACTGTTCAGTCTATACAAATTAATCTGAATTTCATTCACCTTCGACTTATTTTTGGACCTTTAAAGACTATTTAAAGCTATTGCAATAAGTTTAGTTTGAGATGTTATTTAAGACATTCTAAGAGGATAGGACTGGCTTCAAGATCTTTGGTCATGGCCAACGTCAATATGACAATGGTTCTTTGACTTTGGTCCCAGATTACCATAAACAAGTGTTAGAAATTTGAAGGCGATTGGATAAGTAAGAATAAATATAAGAATAAGATGTTTATTTTGACATGATACATGGTTGTACATGATACATGGGTGTACATGATACATGGGTGTACATGATACATGGGTGTACATGATACATGGGTGTACATGATACATGGTTGTACATGATACATGGGTGTACATGATACATGGGTGTACATGATACATGGTTGTACATGATACATGGTTGTACATGATACATGGGTGTACATGATACATGGTTGTACATGATACATGGGTGTACATGATACATGGGTGTACATGATACATGGGTGTACATGATACATGGGTGTACATGATACATGGGTGTACATGATACATGGGTGTACATGATACATGGGTGTACATGATACATGGGTGTACATGATACATGGGTGTACATGATACATGGTTGTACATGATACATGGGTGTACATGATACATGGGTGTACATGATACATGGGTGTACATGATACATGGTTGTACATGATACATGGGTGTACATGATACATGGTTGTACATGATACATGGTTGTACATGATACATGGGTGTACATGATACATGGGTGTACATGATACATGGTTGTACATGATACATGGGTGTACATGATACATGGGTGTACATGATACATGGTTGTACATGATACATGGGTGTACATGATACATGGGTGTACATGATACATGGTTGTACATGATACATGGGTGTACATGATACATGGTTGTACATGATACATGGTTGTACATGATACATGGTTGTACATGATACATGGGTGTACATGATACATGGTTGTACATGATACATGGGTGTACATGATACATGGGTGTACATGATACATGGTTGTACATGATACATGGGTGTACATGATACATGGTTGTACATGATACATGGTTGTACATGATACATGGTTGTACATGATACATGGTTGTACATGATACATGGGTGTACATGATACATGGTTGTACATGATACATGGGTGTACATGATACATGGGTGTACATGATACATGGGTGTACATGATACATGGTTGTACATGATACATGGGTGTACATGATACATGGTTGTACATGATACATGGTTGTACATGATACATGGGTGTACATGATACATGGGTGTACATGATACATGGTTGTACATGATACATGGGTGTACATGATACATGGTTGTACATGATACATGGGTGTACATGATACATGGTTGTACATGATACATGGGTGTACATGATACATGGTTGTACATGATACATGGTTGTACATGATACATGGGTGTACATGATACATGGTTGTACATGATACATGGGTGTACAGAGGAATATAATAGTTGGGTGTACATGCCAAAAAAAACTTAGTATGCTGATCATTTCGGGCAAACTTAAAACTTAACTTAAGTTTAGGAAGGCAATAATAGTTCATATGATTATTAGATAAGTTACAGTGAGTACAAGACAATTAAATATTCTATTAGGTAATGCTGCATGGCTTTGATAAGTCTAGTAGAGAATAATAACACTATTGAATTAGTTTATAAAGATTACAGTATTACAATAGAACAATTTAAAACAATTTACAATATTATGTATTACAATTTAGTACTATTAAAAAATGAAAGTTAGACATCGTAATTTTGAAGTAGATGACAATCCTCAGCACAATATGAGTAACTTCTGAGTAACTGGTAGGTATTAGGTACGGTTTGTCTGGTTAATTTTGGGTGATGAGGTGATTTCTTAGTAGGACCTTAAACTGATTTGCAGACAGCAGACAGCAGGGGACCTTTAGTGTGTTCTGGCAATGAATTCCAGATCTTCGGGTCCTTTACGTGCATAGCATTTTTGCGTAGGGAGAGATGGACACGAGGGATATCGAAGAGTGATTTGTGTCTCGTATTATGGTTGTGTTCTGTTATAGTTATCAAGGAGGAGTTTGAGAGGAGGTTTCATATTTGAGTATAGTGTTCTGTGTATGTAGTAGTCACAATAATAAGTGTGGAAATTTTGTGTATTAAGCAAGTTAAGACTCTTGAAAAGTGGTGGAGTGTGTTGTCTAATGTTGGAGTTAGTAATCAATCGTACTGCAGCTTTTTGTTGGGTTATTAAAGGCTTAATGTGATTTGCTGTGGTTGAGTTCCATGCACAAATACCATAGGCGAGGTAAGGGTAAATGAGAGAGTGGTACAGAGCTGGAAGAGCTGATTGGGGTACATAGTACCGTATCTTTGAAAGGATGTCTACTGTTTTGGAGACTTTCTTGGAAATTTGCTGTATGTGTGTCTGAAATTTGAGAGTGCAGTCAAGGTGGAGACCTAGAAATTTGCCCTCTGTCTGTCTAGAAATGGGTGACCCATTTAACAATGAATCTACGTACATCTCAGGTCTGTGTGCTACTGTCGAGTCCGTCACGAGTGTTAGCTATTCATCTGATGTAGAGCAAATTGTTCTGCTTGATTCAAGTCACTGCATAATGGTATATGTTGTAGCTTACTATGCATGCAATGGTCGTCCTCTATCAACTTTTATGTGAAAACTGATTGAATAATATCGTACTCTGTGAATTTCATAAAAGTAACTTACAGGAAATAACACTAAAATATCAACTTTACGATGCTTTTCCAGCCATCCCAACATTCTCTTGAAATAGACGTGTACCGAAACAACTAGATAGACTGCAAATAGATTTGGGAATATGGAACTACTACCACCCCGTCCGCTGAATGAATAAGAATAAGCTAAATGCATTTGTGTCGGTGTCCAGTCCGAGAAAGAAATCTCTGTATTGCATAAGCCCGGCCCTCTTAACCTTACTAAAAGTGAAAAGAATAGTTTGATGAGATTCAGACCAGTATATATTTTTTAAGAATTGAAAGAGCATAACTCAAGGAGTAATTGAACATTTACATAAAACCATTTTAATATGGTGTGTAAGGCAAGGCTTGTACAATAATACTAAATATCCCAGGATTACTCTATAGTCCAGTTAAAGTACATTTGAAATCCTTGTATATGCGAAGAGGAAAAACCAACAAACCTTAAGATAAGAAGTGCTATCTTGACCTTCAAGGTATATGACGAGACACATGAAGTCTCCATTGTTTACAGTAAGTCATGACAACTGTAAATACAAGTAACAAAGCAAGAGTACACAGACACCCCGAGAGGAAGCAGCAACCACGAGTTCACAAGAATAACATACTATTGTTGTGACCAGATTCAGTAATACATTTTGACACTCACTAAGACAAGACTTGAATATTCTACAAGGTATGGGGCAGGATACAAGCTGCCCTTGTGAGCCTGAGTCATGCTACAAGCTACTTATTAATATACGTCTTCGCTATTATATCCTATAACCTCTGTGAATGCTGAAATTCATAGACGACAAAATGAATTCAGTAACAGAGTATTTCACCACCAAACTTCAGTCTATCATACGAGCAAGGAATATAAGACAGGTTAGAGGTTAAAAAGACGATGGTAGTGTTGTAGAGATGTATCGGATGTGAAAATTTAGATATCTGCGGATGTGGATGTGTATGAGGATGTCTTACTTATTTTGCGGATGTGTATGAGGATGTCTTACTTATTTTGAGGATGCGGATGTCTGTTTACAGTAAAATGTGGGTGCGGATGCGCATGCGGATGTAAGAAATTGTGCGGATGTTCCGTGGATGCGGATGCGGATATCCGATACATCTCTGGTTAAGAGTGGAGCTGTGCCCTTCGTGGGCACAGCTCCACTCTTATGTGTTATCCACCTGCCACACAACGTAAACGTTCATGATATTCGTCTGAAGCAGTAACACAAACTAAGCGAATTTGAGGCTGTTGCATTTTCCAAAAATATGTCCTTGTATATATAGTAATAAATCTACCTAATAAAATAACTTCTATGTACATTTAAATAATGTTTGGGATCCCAATACATGTACAAGCACACATACATACATGCAGTATACTGATGCCCAATTATAATACACAAGCAGATATAATCTGAACCTTTAACTACTTTATTCAGATAAAATCCAGGGTAGTTAAGATCGCCTGCCATTCAGAAGACTGGACGGGTAGTTTATAAATAAACACGCTAAACACATTAAAAAATGAAGTTTATTATACTGCTTTATTTATATACAGCAAAATTTCAAGTTTATATAAATATACCTATTCAAGTAATGACAAATTCCTAACATGTAATTATTAACATTTTACTAAGTTAACTCCCTTGCTCAAATAACACTGAAACATAGATGAGGGAATAAATAGTAGCATAAGTAAATTTGCTGATGACACCAAAATAGGCCGTCCAATTCATTCAAATGAGGACATTAGAGCACTCCAGGATGATTTGAATAGACTGATGCAGTGGTCGGAGAAGTGGCAGATGCAGTTTAATGTAAACAAATGCAAAGTTCTAAATGTTGGGCAGGACAATAACCATGCCACATATAAGCTGAATAATACAGATCTTATTACTTGTAATTGCGAGAGGGATTTAGGAGTTCTGGTTAGTAGTAATCTGAAGCCTAGACAACAGTGCATAAGTGTTCGCAATAAAGCTAACAGAATCCTTGGCTTCATATCAAGAAGTATAAATAATAGAAGTCCTCAGGTTGTTCTTCAACTCTATATATCTTTGGTTAAGCCTCATTTAGATTATGCTGCACAGTTCTGGTCACGGTATTACAGAATGGATATAAATGCACTGGAAAACGTACAAAGGAGGATGACAAAGTTGATCCCTTGTATCAGAAATCTTCCCTATGAGGATAGACTGAGGGCCTGAATCTGCACCTCTAGAAAGGCGTAGAATTAGGGGATATGATTGAGGTGTACAAATGGAAAACAGGAATAAACAAAGGGATGTAAATAGCGTGCTGAAAATATCCAACAAGACAGGACTCGCAGCAATGGTTTCAAGTTGGAAAAGTTCAGATTCAGGAAAGATATAGGAAAGCACTGGTTTGGTAATAGAGTTGTGGATGAGTGGAACAAACTCCGAGTACCGTCATAGATGCTAAGACGTTGTGTAGTTTTAAAAATAGGTTAGATAAATACATGGGTGGGTGTGGATGGGTGTGAGTTTGGATCTGACTAGCTTGTAGTAGGTCAGATGCAGTGCTCCTTCCTTAAGTGAATGTAACCTGACCTGTACTAATTCCTTAAGTGGAAGTGACCTGACCAGGTGGTCGGCTGGACAATTATATGAGTGGGTGCGGGTGGGTGTGAATTGGTCCTGACTAGCTTGTGCTACTAGGTCAGATGCAGTGCTCCTTCCTTAAGTGAATGTAACCTGACCTGGCTGGGTAGGGGCATTGGCTTAAGCCGTTGGAGATTTGGACCTGCCTCGCATGGGCCAGTAGGCCTGCTGCAGTGTTCCTTCTTTCTTATGTTCTTATGTTAGGTATACAAATAGTCCTCATTTGACTATTAATAAGGTAGGGCAGCCATGTCAAATAGCAGAAGGAAAAACAACAGTGTCCCGGTGAAACTTGAGGTGAGAAGCAGCTCTCGTGTGTCTGGGGGACGACTAACTCATTTATTACAAGGTCTACACGTCACTACCTACAAGGTCTACACGTCACTACCTACAAGGTCTACACGTCACTACCTACAAGGTCTACACGTCACTACCTACAAGGTCTACACGTCACTACCTACAAGGTCTACACGTCACTACCTACAAGGTCTACACGTCACTACCTACAAGGTCTACACGTCACTACCTGCGGTTGCCACAACACTAAGTGACATAAGAACATAAGAACATAAGAAAGAAGGAACACTGCAGCAGGCCTACTGGCCCATGCGAGGCAGGTCCAAGTCTCCCACCGGCTTAAGCCAATGCCCCGACCCAGCCAGGTCAGGTTACATCCACTTAAGGAAGGAGCACGGCATCTGACCTAGTAGCACAAACTAGTCAGGTCCAACTCACACCCACCCGCACCCACTCATATATTTATCTAGCCTATTTTTAAAACTACACAACGTTTTAGCCTCTATAACTGTACTCGGGAGTTTGTTCCACTCATCGACAACTCTATTACCAAACCAATGCTTTCCTATATCCTTCCTGAATCTGAATTTATCCAACTTAAAGCCATTGCTGCGAGTCCTGTCAATACTAGATATTTTTAGCACGCTATTTACATCACCTTTATTTATTCCTGTTTTCCATTTATACACCTCAATCATATATTCCCTAATTCTACGTCTTTCTAGAGAGTGCAGATTCAGGGCCCTAAGTCTATCCTCATAGGGAAGATTTCTGATACATGGAATCAACTTAGTCATCCTCCTTTGTACGTTTTCCAGAGCATTTATATCCATTCTGTAATACGGTGGTATAGTCTCCCTCACTGTCTCCTACTATTCTAAGAGACATATTAAGACATATACGAGGTGGTATACTCTCCCTCACTGTCTCCTACTATTCTAAGAGACATATTAAGACATATACATAAGAACATAAGAACATAAGAAAGAAGGAACACTGCAGCAGGCCTACTGGCCCATGCGAGGCAGGTCCAAATCTCCAACGGCTTAAGCCAATGCCCCGACCCAGCCAGGTCAGGTTACATTCACTTAAGGAAGGAGCACTGCATCTGACCTAGTAGCACAACCTAGTCAGGACCAATTCACACCCAACCGCACCCACTCATATAATTGTCCAGCCGACCACCTGGTCAGGTCACTTCCACTTAAGGAATTAGTACAGGTCAGGTTACATTCACTTAAGGAAGGAGCACTGCATCTGACCTAGTACAAGCTCACACCCATCCACACCCACTCATGTATT